>BGNK01001205.1:91336-101756 GCA_003297005.1 Symbiodinium sp. clade A Y106 | reverse complement strand
TTTGGCAGTTTTAGGCAGGGTTTAGGGTTTAGGGTTCATGGGGTTAGGATCAGGGTTTGGCAGTTTTAGGCAGGGTTTAGGGTTTAGGGTTCATGGGGTTAGGATCAGGGTTTGGCAGTATTAGGCAGGGTTTAGGGTTTAGGGTTCATGGGGTTAGGATCAGGGTTTGGGGGGTTTTAGGCGTTGGAGTGTTGTTTTCGGGGGTTTCGAGGTTCAGGCCTCGGTCTCAGCTTTCAAATTCTCGTAACATAGGGGTCTTAATAAATACCAATACTATTTTGGGGGGCTCCTTATTATAATTATAGTATAATGAGCCCCAAAACCCTATTCTAATTAAGGCCCCTATAGTACCCTACCTGGACATTCAACTCTGCTCCCTTAGTTTGAATACCTAGGTATTTGCTAGCAATATCTAGCAATCATGCCCCCCTAAATGCAGTTTCCCCTGTGATTAGCATTGCAGGGTCAAGGTGAACCATAAAGCACATATGTGTTTTGTTGATCTTTGTTTTACTATAGCTGCATACGGCTTGAAATTGCAATCATGCTGATGATCGACTCGTACAAGCTGCCTGTTTGGACCCTTCGGTGTGTGGCTCAGGTTGGAGACAGCATGCAGCCCAAAATGAAAGAGCATTACTCTCCAGAAGCTCATATAGCCGGAAATGCAAAGTCTAGCCGTCGGGGTCTGGATAATTAGCAATAGTTACCACTCAGAACCCTGATGAAGCTATACTTTAGAAAATCCGTGTATATACCAAAACCACGGCTTAGGATTCACCAGAGCTTCAGCAAAATGTCTCGTTGCCCCAAGCCCCCCAAGCTGGAAACCCCACATCCTCCAACTGCAAGGCCAGTACTCTAAGGTACAAAGCCAACAAAACCTAAACCCTAATCACTAATCCTGCACCCTAAACCCACAGAGCCCCCCCCAACACCCTAAACCTTTAAACCCTAAACCCTGAACCCTAAACTCAAAAAATTCTAAAACCCTAAACCTTAAAACCCAAAACCTAACACCACTGCTCTAAGGTACAAGACCACGAAGCGCTTCGGGGTCGATGGTGGTGAGGCACCACTTGATCAAGGGACTTAGTATTTGGGGTTATAAGTATGGTAGCCACAGTTATAGTTACTTACAACCCCAAGTAAGCTACTTACAACCCTACTTACTGAGTCCCATGAACCTCCAAGCAGGGCACGAAGAGCCTCTAAAGCAAGGTCTTGGGTTTAGGGTTGGAGGTTTTTTTTTTTTTTTTTAAGGGTGTAGGGGTTTAGGGTTTAAGGTTTGAGGGCTTAGGGTTTTGGGTTGAGGGAGGTCGTTTAGGGACTATATACCTGAGGTTGTATAGCTAGACTAGGTCCCCGAGCACTACACTTTTGCCTTTTTTTATTTTAGGGTCCCCTTATCTTTCAAACCGAATAGTAGGAAAAGAAGGGTATCTTTGTGATAACGTGGCTACTCAGGAACCTAGCAGAAGCTCTCTATAAGTTTAGGGCAGCTTCTTTAATCAACACATATGGGAGTTTCCGACAGTTAGGGGTACCTTATTTTGGGGTCCTTATAATCACGATCCTACTATTTAGGGTACTATATTAGGGTCCCCTATTTTCGGAAACTCCCATATGGCTCAAACCAGAACCAGGAACCTCACAAGTCTGAGATCTATGGCTTGATTCAGGGATTTTGGAAGCACCGGGTTTAGGGTTCGGGGGTTTAGGGGTTTAGGGTTTAGGGTTTAGGGGTTTTGGGGTTCAAGGGTTTAAGGGTTTAGGGGTTTAGGGTGCAGGGGTTTAGGGTTTAGGGTTTACGGGGGCTAGAGTGCGATTCGGTGTCCAGTTGTTGTGAGCAAGGGTGTACGTAGGGGGTTTAGAACTAGGGTTGTTGTTTACGCTAATGTGCACCTTAATGACCATGGCAGGTTTTTGCCGTTTTAAGGCTTCCCTGGTTTGAGGGGTGGGGCTGGGGTGGAGTGGGGGTATAATGACGTCCACTTTGCCACCATCCCCATGAACATCATCAGTATGCAGGCCATCATCCATCTTCATCGTGCTTCGACACACAAAACCTGGTAAGAACAGTAATTACTTTCACATCATCAACATGTGCATCATCATCACCATCATAATCATAGTTGTTCCTTTATGTTCCGTTTCAATACTCCAAAGCAGCTGTCGACGAACCTTCGTCAGTTGGCAGACGCCAGGAACAATAAGAGATTTGTGAAAAAGAGGCCGGCCGCATAATTCGCATTCGGAAGGTTTCAAACCTCCCACTGGAGTCAGTGTTTTCGTGCTTCGACACAGCTCTGCAAAACTGTACTTTCTAAGCATTCGAAACAAGCCTTTTAACTTTTGTGGTCAAAAAAGTGCACACAACCCCACGTTTACCGCGTTGTTGCAAATCTTACGCACCCATGGACCGTGCCAAAACCACATGGTCATTGAGGCGCGCGTTACCTTTTGTTTGCACAGGCTTTGGGGTTCTTTGGGTTCTGATCCGGCTCTGTTGTTTTTGTTCCTACCTGCTGGGAGGGGTAGAGAGTGCGGTTTACAATTTACAACAATGGGTGTAGGGTGGAGAGCATGGGTTTTAGGATTTATGTTTTGAGGTTTCGGAATAATACAGAAGTCCGAAGAATCACCAACATGTTCCTTAAGGCTCCTTTTATTGTGATACAATAATGTACCCCAGTACCCTACTCTAATTATGGCCCCTGCTTTTTTGATTTTCAGGTTTAGGATGCTTCGGGTCTAGGGCGTTTCAGGATTTACGAGAGGGCATGGACTGCAGGATTCATGGGGTTCTGGCACGGATTTTATCTTAAGTTACGGTGTAAGGTTTCGGGGTTTGGGGCTTAGGGTTAAGGGGTTTAGAGGCGCATGTCATTGCTCTGCATACCGATTGCGCCAGCTGGAGTTAAAGTTCCTTACAAATAGCCCAGTTTAGTGATGTCGGAGTTTATTTGTGTGAACAGAATTGCCGGATAGTCCCCATATAGCCATAACTGTCATGACTATACTACTTTACCACCAGAAGCTCTTTTAATTACTATAGGGTGGCAGATTTTACAAGGAAGCCCCATATTTCAACATATGGCGGTGCTATACAGGCAATCGCCTTGCTCGCGCAACTTTCCCGCTGCAAACTCGCATAGATCTTCTCGGGTTTCCGGTATCTGGGTGTGCAACGGACACCACTTGCCCTAAAGTTGTGAAAATTCACGAGTGGACTGTCGTTGCCACGACCATATACATCCATTTAACAGGTTTTGCTGCGTGTGCATGTGAATAGTTGACGAGGAAGTGCTAGTCAACGCGAATCATGGCCTGCAACAACAACTGTAAAGATGCTGCGGTTGTTGTCATTTCTTCTGCTCTGGCAGGCGTTTTGCCGCTATAGCATACTGAAGTGGGATTATGTTCGTACCCCAACACGCCCCGGGGCAAGATCCAGCGAGGCCGGTGCTCCATGTGGCACAGACCACAGCCAGACCACCAAGGAAACAAACCAACCATGAACCGCTGTTCTATCATGTACCAATGGAGACTGACGAAGGCATCTCTTTACTTCAGATCATAGCAAGACTCCTCTGGCCTCAAAACAATGCCAAACCCGTAATTTATCACCAGGGCCCTTCTTTTAAGTCAGGCCGCAGTTGCCGGTGTCAATGCTGCCATCGAGAAAGCGTCGGAGATGGGGGTTCAGGAGGTGCCTGCGTTTGCCATAACCTCCAGGATGGAAAGTACGTAGCGGTGAGGAACTGTTCTCAATAGTTTAACAAGTTTAGCAAACATTTTAACAAGGCTGTCTTTATGGTTTAAAAGGTTTGGAGGTTCCAGACTAAGCTGATAAGTACGAACTTGGGTAGAGGGCATTGACAGCGCAGGGTCGTGTTTTCGTAGAGTGTTGAGTATTAGGCTATTAGGCATCAGGTGTTGTACCGTGACGGTTTAGACGACAAGGTTTTATGGCGGCATAGACTAGACGTCAGGATTCCACGCTTATGGCTGGGTTTATTCGGGTTTGGCGGTTTGGGGACAAGTCTGGGGTCTTCAGCTAGGATTTAATCAATTACTTCGGGAGACCATCATGAGTTGTCATTGGGTTACTGCCTTGGGGCGCTATTCATAGTCCATAGGTGCCAAAGTGAAAGCAGTGGATCCGCAATAGTAAACCCTGAGTAGGAGGTTCGTTTACATACATAAGGATCCCTAAAGACCGCCCTAATTCCAAGGACCGTCATGTAGTGGCCCTTTGGCGTTGGTTAGAGCTTCAAGTTGCTAGCGGTTTGGGGCTTAGGTGGTCCCGACGTTTCGTTCTGATAAGCAAGGGGTTGCAGGGTTTTTTTGCCTTGAGTGCTTCGGTAACTCCGGGCTGACGCGCAAATTGTTTTTTCTTCTACTAGCTGTATGTCACAAGGCTCTAAGAAGTTTCAGGGTAGAAACTCAGTATTGAAATCATAGTAAAGTACAGGGTCGGAAGCGTAGCAAAAAGGGAGAGAAAAGGTGTGTCCTGTTTCCTAGCAAGCACACGTAAACTCGAAAATCCATTATGCTGCAAGACGCAGAGCTGCTCTGTTCCCTGCACATGGCATTGCTCTTTGTATTTCTTCTCCTGGCTCCTTATGGTTAAGTGTTCAGGGATATCTTATTGGTTTCGCTCCTTGCCGAAACTATTGCTTTTGATGCTGTTTAGGATGTGTTGCGTTTGTTTGCTGGTGGATCTCCGGTGGTGCTGTTTATGTCCATTATTTCCACTTCGTCTCGGTTTGCCTTCGCTGATTTGTTCTCGACTTGTTGGAAGTTGGAAGTAAGGTGCACGATGATAAGTGCCAGCACCAGCACGAGAGACATTGAAATATGGGTGGCCTTGCATCCTTCAAAACGGAAGCTCCAATAATTAATATAGGGGCCTTAACAATTACAATAGGGTTTTGGGGCCCCCCTATATTAAGTACCTCACAAGCGAGGTCGTCATCGGCATGCCACATCGAGGTCGCCTGAATGTTCTGACGTGCCTTGGATGTGCTTCTGAAGGGGTTTAGGGTTTAAGGTTAGGGTTTAGTACCAGGCGTCATTTGGCTTCTGCCCACTGATGCCGTTCTGAACCTGCTTTCAGATTTCCGCTTCAGGATTGCGTCCTATTGTTCATCATCGACTGCCATCACCCTAGGCAGCGCAGGGGGCATCAACTTCTTGTTTAGGTCTTGGAGTGGTATATATGGTATCCCTAAACCCAAAACCCTAAACCGTGTATATATATATATATATAGCAAGACAATACCTCTGCTCAAAGAGCCCTTAATACTTGCTTGATGAAATCAGGGGTACTCTTCAACTTTAACATGATTCGAGCTTGCAGTGGGCAGTTCTCGATCACGGAGTCCGGAACCACTACGCCAAAAGCCGACGACAACCTCAACCCTGAAGCCCTAAACACCCCTAAACCCCAAGACTCCTAAACCTTAGATCCCCAAAGCCCTAAACCCCTAAACCCCAAGACTCCTAAATCTTAGATCAAAGCCCTAAAACCCCCTAAACCCCTAAACCCCAAGACTCCTAAACCTTAGATCCCCAAAGCCCTAAACCCCTAAACCCCAAGACTCCTAAACCTTAGATCAAAGCCCTAAAACCCCCTAAACCCCTAAACCCCAAGACTCCTAAACCTTAGATCCCCAAAGCCCTAAACCCCTAAACCCCAAGACTCCTAAACCTTAGATCCATAAAGCCCTAAACCCCTAAACCCCAAAACTCCTAAACCTTAGATCCCTAAAGCCCTAAACCCCTAAACTCCTAAACCTTAGATCCCTAAAGCCCTACACCCAAGAACCCCTAAAACCCTGCAACCCTAAAGCCCCAACCTTGACCTCAACTCCCGACTTGTACCCGAGCTGTTGGCCCTTTTCTCCAGAACTTAGGGGTGCTTTGCATATTTGCTTGGGGGTTTAGGGTTCAGGGTTTTAGGGTTTAGGGTCTAGGGTTCAGCAGCTCCGGATCGAGCAGTTTCTAGTCAAGCGCGGTCTTAGGTTTAGAAAACAACCCACCCGCCCAAAGAATCCCATAACATAAAGAAAATACAAGGCTTATCATCTTCCCAAAGCCCCATTTTCCTAAGCCACAATGTCTTAAACCCTAAACCAAACCCTACAGAGCTTTCCTTAAACGGAACCCTTCCGAAACCCTAAAGCCGAAACCCTAAAGCCGAACCCTTAAAACCGAAATCCCATAGCCGAAACCCTAAAACAGAAACCCTGAAGCCGAAACCCTAATGCCGAAACCCGAACTCCGAAACCGTAAGCCAAGCCTTGAAACCGAAACCCTAAGGCAGAAACCCTATGGCCGAAACCCTAAGACAGAAACCCTATGGCCGAAACCCTAAGACAGAAACCCTGTGGCCGAAATCCGAAAGCAGAAACCCTATGGCCGAAACCCCTAAAGCAGAAACCCTATGGCCGAAACCCTAAAGCCGAAACCCTAAGACAGAAACCCTATGGCCGAAACCCTAAGGCAGAAACCCTATGGCCGAAACCCTAAGGCAGAAACCCTATGGCCGAAACCCTAAGACAGAAACCCTATGACCGAAATCCTAAAGCAGAAACCCTATGGCCGAAACCCTAAAGCAGAAACCCTATGGCCNCCTAAGACAGAAACCCTATGACCGAAATCCTAAAGCAGAAACCCTATGGCCGAAACCCTAAAGCAGAAACCCTATGGCCGAAACCCGAAGGCAGAAACCCTATGGCCGAAACCCTAAGGCAGAAACCCTAGGCACAAAATCTCAAAAATGGCCTTGCCCACGAAGATTTGCGCCTTGCCCACGAACCGCCATAGGGTTTAAAGTTCTATATGCAAATCTTCGTGGGCAAGGCGCAAATCTTCGTGGGCAAAGCGCAAATCTTCGTGGGCAAGGCACAAAATCTCAAAAATGACCTTGCCCACGAAGATTTGCGCCTTGCCCACGAAGATTTGCAAGATTTGCGCCTTGCCCACGAAGATTTGCGCCTTGCCCACGAACCCCATTNGGGCAAGGCACAAAATCTCAAAAATGACCTTGCCCACGAAGATTTGCGCCTTGCCCACGAAGATTTGCAAGATTTGCGCCTTGCCCACGAAGATTTGCGCCTTGCCCACGAACCCCATTAAGGTTTAAAGTTCTATGTGATAGAGAGGTTTAGGGTCTAGGGTTCAGGGTTTTAGGGTTTAGGGTCTAGGGTTTAGGGTTTAGAGTTCAGGGTTTTAGGGTTCAGGGTGCAGGGGTTTAGGGTTTAGGGGTTTAGGGCTTAGGGAAGTTAACGGGGAGTCTTTGAGTTTGCACGGAGATTTCATCAGGGATGCTAGATGGTCAGACTGGGCCCTTAATAGGACCCTTATGGTCCTATATATATATATATATATATAGAGGATACGTTCTGTGTAGCCTGCGGATTGAGGTGTTGGAACTTGGAACCCCTTTGACTTGTGAGCCTTATCTATAACAATGCAGCAGCCCCAACGGTGTAAGCCGTCGGCCCAGCCACTGTCCCAGGAATGTCGTCGGCAAGCCGCTGGTGCAGATGTTCGCAGAGTTCAAGGCTTCATGATGCAGAACCACGAATCGGCAACCAGGGTTTAGGGTTTAGGGCTCCTAAACCCCAAAACCCTGAATAAAGCTGCCCCTGCCCCTGCCCNCCTGGCCAAGGCAAAGCCTTCCCTCTACTTTTTAAAAAACAGATGTTCGTGGAACGGCCCTCGCCCAGGAGCTGCAATGCAATTGCTTGTAACAGATCCGACTGCTACACATGCTTTGCACAAAAACCTTTTAGACTGCAACACATTAGTACTATCTGCTTGTGGTATTGAAGATAATCTGTTTCACAGAGCTCCCTGCTAAACCCCCACATCAAGGCAGAGCTCCCCAGGGCAGAGGGTTCTCTCGTCTAACCCATCGGTTCGTTGGCCTGTGCCCGTCTACGCCCTTCACGCCCCAACGAACCTCTACCTCCTCTCACCTCGCATAAATACATGCCGTACATATATGCACACAAGGCCTACATACATACATTGATCATGTATACATATATACATGTATAGACACGAATACACCCACAGATATGCAAGCACAAACGAATACCTGTGTATATACATTCTACGCATGCGTATTACGGTACTAATGATTAATGGCAACCCATGGCACTGATGCACCCAATATGGTTAGAACCAAAAGGTAGTAGATAAGAATGAACACGAGGGTTCCGCTCAGAATGGAACCCTAAACCCGAATAGGTCGAGGTTAGGGCAACGGTTAGGGTGGCTGGGGTGGGAAAACGAGCTACGCATAGTGAGCGCAAATGGTGAGGGCCGGCGTTAAAGCAGTACCCTAAACCCTAAAACCTATACCCTAAACCCGGTTGTAGTCAAGTTTTGTGTTTTTGTTGTAGTGTTTTGTCTTTCCAGGCCCCCCAAGGTTGATCCTTGCCAGGCCTTAGGGCTTAAGGCTTTGGGTTTAGGGCTTAGGGTTTAGGGCTTCGGGCTTGGGGTTTAGGATTTAGGGCTTAAGGTTTAGGGTTTAGGGCTTATAGTTTAGGGTTTAGGAGGGTTTAGGGCCCCTCAACTTTGGGATTTTGGGCAAGTTTTGCAAATATGGCAAACTTAGGCGTACTGAACACTTCCAAACCCTCCTCCCCACCGGGCTTTTCCAGCCCAGGCCCCCAAATTTGAGCAATCTAGGCTTTCTGGCCCTTTCCAGGCCTTTCGTTGGCTTTTTCCACCTTAAACCCTTCATTTTTGCCTTTATGCACCGAAGTTTGGGTTGGTTGCTTTTCCGGCTTTTCATTTCCTATCCCAGCAAGTTGTGCTTTCGAGCAAATCGGACGAAATTGCTTGGAGGTTCATGGGTAGTTACAGCTGGNGTTGGTTGCTTTTCCGGCTTTTCATTTCCTATCCCAGCAAGTTGTGCTTTCGAGCAAATCGGACGAAATTGCTTGGAGGTTCATGGGTAGTTACAGCTGGAGTTATAAGTCCCTTATGGGTTATAGCTATAGTTACCTTACTTATAAGCCCACCTATGACTACCCATGAACTTCCAAGTACTTCTATGTACACTTTGAAAATTGATTGTCAGTTGCTTGCCTTCAACCCTGCATTCCTTCAAAGAGTAGTGCCCTTCCACCCCTATTGCAAGTGAACAAAAAAGAAACAAGGTATCCTCGTTGTAGATGGGATCCTGGGAAACAGAGTGTAACTATAGCCTGAAAACCCATAAGCCCTGAAGCCCCAAATGCTATAACCTGAACCCTGAAACCTAAACCCACAACTCTAAACTTGGGCACTACCGGGTTTGAAAAACTTAGCCAAAGGCATTCCGAAGGCGCCATGAAGCGGATCTTGAGCGGCCCGCAGCTTGCAGAGGCCAGTCAAGACGTGGCCAAGCGGACCGTGAGCGTTTGTGGCTTGGCAGGTTCCAGCTTTGAGCTGGAGGTCGATTCTACCCAAACGGGATGGTAAGCAGCGGAACGCATCTCAGCGAGAGTTGGCCAACCTGCAGGGTTACTTGTGCTGACATCCGGTGGTTGCTTTATCGATCAGTGCCAGCTGCTGCTGCATCAAGTCCAGCAAGACGAGATCTGGTATGTGGTACGGAAGCTTGGCGCGGGTCGTGTCGCGATGCTTTGGGAGCACCTACTCGAGGAGAAGACTCTGTCTGATGTAGCTGCCCTGAACGAAACGATGTCACTCACATGGCTTTCCAGCCAACAGCTCAACCAGGGCATCCAACTACCCAGCAGCCTGCAGAGTTTGACGTTTGGCTCCGGCTTCAACCAGCGGCTGGATGGCATCCAACTACCCAGCAGCCTGCAGAGTTTGACGTTTGGCTCCGGCTTCAACCAGCGGCTGGATGGCATCCAACTACCAAGCAGCCTGCAGAGTTTGACGTTTGGCTATTACTTCAACCAGAGCTTGGATGGNGGCTTCAACCAGCGGCTGGATGGCATCCAACTACCAAGCAGCCTGCAGAGTTTGACGTTTGGCTATTACTTCAACCAGAGCTTGGATGGCATCCAATTACCCAGCAGCCTGCAGAGTTTCACGTTTGGCCACCTTTTCAACCAGAGCTTGGATGGCATCCAACTACCCAGCAGCCTGCAGAGTTTGACGTTTGGCGAAGGGTTCAACCAGAGCTTGGATGGCATCCAATTACCGTCGTCGGACGTCTCAAACTGGTTTGGCCACTACTTCAACCAGAGCTTGGACGGCATCCAATTACCCAGCAGCCTGCAGAGTTTGACGTTTGGCTATTACTTCGACCAGAGCTTGGATGTCATCCAATTACCCAGCAGTCTGAAGAGTTTGAAGTTAGGCTACCGTTTCAACCAGAGCTTGGAGGGCATCCAACTACCCAGCAGTCTGCAGAGTTTGACGTTTGGCAACGACTTCAACC
>BGNK01001205.1:53305-91288 GCA_003297005.1 Symbiodinium sp. clade A Y106 | reverse complement strand
TTTCAACCGGAGCTTGGATGGCATCCAACTACCCAGCAGCCTGCACAGTTTGACGTTTGGCCACCACTTCGACCAGAGCTTGGAGGGCATCCAACTACCCAGCAGCCTGCAGAGTTTGACGTTTGGCGAAGGGTTCAACCAGAGCTTGGATGGCATCCAATTACCCAGCAGCCTGCAGAGTTTGACGTTTGGCCACTACTTCAANCCCAGCAGCCTGCAGAGTTTGACGTTTGGCGAAGGGTTCAACCAGAGCTTGGATGGCATCCAATTACCCAGCAGCCTGCAGAGTTTGACGTTTGGCCACTACTTCAACCAGAGCTTGGATGGCATCCAATTACCCAGCAGCCTGCAGAGTTTGACGTTTGGCCACCTTTTCAACCAGAGCTTGGATGGCATCCAACTACCCAGCAGCCTGCAGAGTTTGACGTTTGGCTCCGGCTTCAACCAGCGGCTGGATGGCATCAAACAGCCTGCAGAGTTTGACGTTTGGCTTCGACTTCAACCAGCGGCTGGATGGCATCCAACTACCCAGCAGCCTGCAGAGTTTGACGTTTGGCCACTACTTCAACCAGAGCTTGGACGGCATCCAATTACCCAGCAGCCTGCAGAGTTTGACGTTTGGCTATTACTTCGACCAGAGCTTGNCAGCAGCCTGCAGAGTTTGACGTTTGGCCACTACTTCAACCAGAGCTTGGACGGCATCCAATTACCCAGCAGCCTGCAGAGTTTGACGTTTGGCTATTACTTCGACCAGAGCTTGGATGGCATCCAATTACCCAGCAGTCTGAAGAGTTTGAAGTTAGGCTACCGTTTCAACCAGAGCTTGGAGGGCATCCAACTACCCAGCAGTCTGCAGAGTTTGACGTTTGGCAACGACTTCAANCTGAAGAGTTTGAAGTTAGGCTACCGTTTCAACCAGAGCTTGGAGGGCATCCAACTACCCAGCAGTCTGCAGAGTTTGACGTTTGGCAACGACTTCAACCAGAGCTTGGATGGCATCCAGCTACCTAGCAGCCTGCAGAGTTTGACGTTTGGCTCCGGCTTCAACCAGCGGCTGGATGGCATCCAACTACCAAGCAGCCTGCAGAGTTTGACGTTTGGCTATTACTTCAACCAGAGCTTGGATGGNGAGCTTGGATGGCATCCAACTACCCAGCAGCCTGCAGAGTTTGACGTTTGGCGAAGGGTTCAACCAGAGCTTGGATGGCATCCAATTACCCAGCAGCCTGCAGAGTTTGACGTTTGGCCGCGACTTCAACCAGAGCTTGGATGGCATCCAACTACCAAGCAGCCTGCAGAGTTTGACGTTTGGCTTCGACTTCAACCAGCGGCTGGATGGCATCCAACTACCCAGCAGCCTGCAGAGTTTGACGTTTGGCTTCGGCTTCAACCAGCGACTGGATGGCATCCAACTACCAAGCAGCCTGCAGAATTTGACGTTTGCCCGCCCTTTCAACCGGAGCTTGGATGGCATCCAACTACCCAGCAGCCTGCACAGTTTGACGTTTGGCCACCACTTCGACCAGAGCTTGGAGGGCATCCAACTACCCAGCAGCCTGCAGAGTTTGANTTTCAACCGGAGCTTGGATGGCATCCAACTACCCAGCAGCCTGCACAGTTTGACGTTTGGCCACCACTTCGACCAGAGCTTGGAGGGCATCCAACTACCCAGCAGCCTGCAGAGTTTGAAGTTAGGCTACCGTTTCAACCAGAGCTTGGATGGCATCCAATTACCCAGCAGCCTGCAGAGTTTGACGTTTGGCCACTACTTCAACCAGAGCTTGGATGGCATCCAACTACCCAGCAGCCTGCAGAGTTTGACNCTTGGATGGCATCCAATTACCCAGCAGCCTGCAGAGTTTGACGTTTGGCCACTACTTCAACCAGAGCTTGGATGGCATCCAACTACCCAGCAGCCTGCAGAGTTTGACGTTTGGCGAAGAGTTCAACCAGATCTTGGATGGCATCCAGTTACCCAGCAGTCTGCAGAGTTTGAAGTTTGGCCACCACTTCAACCAGAGCTTGGATGGCATCCAATTGCCCAGCAGCCTGCAGAGTTTGACGTTTGGCTATTACTTCGACCAGAGCTTGGAGGGCATCCAACTACCCAGCAGTCTGCGAAGTTTCAGCTCACCTCACTTTCGTGTAGACACGTGGTGAGCAGTGATGTGCTGGTTTGGCTTCTTCTTCTTCAGGGGCAAGATGATAAGCAGAACACGCACTTCCTGCAGTACACTTATACCACCACTGCAGGTAAGCTAGTACCACTGAGAGCATCTTGACATGTTACGACGGAGGACTGCATCAATTAGAAGTCAATCGGCATCTCAATGACGTTCTCCGTATACCCAAGGACTATGAGTAGCACGACATGCAAACCCTAAGCCCTACTAGGAGGATCATCGGACTTATTAAGTCGGGTTTAAGTACCCTACTTGGGGTTCTAAGCAGTTTTATAGCTGTAGCTACCTGTCTTATAATCCCAAGTACTAAACCCCATGATCCTTTATCAAGCCTCCTAAACCCCTATAGTACCCCTATAGATCCCTTAAAGGGACCCTTACACCCCAATTACCAAGTCCCATGATCCTTTAAGTAGATCCTAAGCCCTCATCCATGAAGCTTCCTGGGCCTGAGAGGCAGACATAGGGGTTTAGGGTTTAGGGTTTAGGGCTTAGGGTTTTAGGGCTTAGGGTTTTAGGGTTTAGGGTTTAGGGTTTGGGTTTAGGGTTAGTTTAGGGTTCAGGGTTTAGGGTTTAGGGTTCAGGGTTCAGGGTTTAGGGTTTAGCGGGTTCAGGGTATACGGTCTTAACAGCCCTAGACGAAAACTGCCCATCTGCGGTCGAAAGTCAGAAGCAAAGCAAGCAACATAATGAGTTCGTCCAAGAGCCCCGCCAACGCATTCAGAGTTTAGGGTTTAAGATTTAGGGTTTTGGATTTCGGATTATGATGGTAAAGCAAAGTCTGCTCAGGGGACCCACTACGACTTCGAGAACTTGGTTCAGAAGAGTGAGAACGACGACTGGTCAGTGCCTCAATGAACTTTCAAGGAGCACTTCGTACAACATGCCAGTGGCTCAGCATTGAGCCGCGGGGTTTCATTTGCTTCGCATTGTGGGTGCTGGATCCGGCCTCAGTGAGCGATGTATGCGGCATTTTGCTTCCCAGGGCTTATAGCAGTTGGGTCACACTCAAACCTGCCTAGACCTTCGAATACAGTTGTTTTATGGTTTTTATCCTATAATCAGACACTAAGGTAACCAAAAACATGTACTTCATCTGAGGGTCTAGATTAGTGTTCAAGTTGTAGGGTTTAGGCACGAACCTCAGTGCCTCAGTGTTAAACTGCGCGAGGATTGCCTCTCAACCGCTTGCTCATCATGAACTCGTCCTTGTGAGTTTTGGACATAGTCCCCTCAGTTCCTGAGCCCGGACATCGGGGCGGTTCAGGGCTTTAGGGATTGGGTGTGGGGTCTTGGGGCTAGCTCGCTGGCTGGCTTCCCGGCGAGCTCGTTGGCTATCACCGACCTACCTACCTACCCACCCACGCACGCACCCATGCCCACCCACCTGCCCACCTACCTACCTAGATACGTGCGTACCTACCTACATACGCACATACCGACATACATCTATACATACATCCAAACACACCTATCTGCCAAGCTAGCTATCTACGTACCTAATTATAAACCTGTCTATCTATCTTTCTTTCTGTCTATTTGTCCGTCTATCTGTGTACCTATGTAAAGACCCATCTATCTATCTATCTATCCATCTATCCATCCATCCATCCATCCATCCATCCATCCATGAACTATCTATGTTCTCAAAGAGAGATATGTGCATTGCACACACACACATAAGTACTAAACAAGCAAGCATGCACATATATGTATACAAAAGATTACCAGATGTGCATACTAGCATCGATTAAGCTTAGTTCCAGCTTCGACCTAGGCTTTTCGCGGGTGATGTGAAGTACCACCTTGGAACCTCCAACATGCGCGAGTTTTCCAACGGGAAGTCCGTCCTAGCGACACTGGAGGCACGAGTGCCGTAAACTGTCAACCAGATACTTACTTGACTTTATGGTGGGTTGGGCCTTACTCTCGACCTGTGAATTCTGAACAGAAAGACCGCTAGACCTAAACTCACGTCTATCCCTGCAAGTGCTTGGGCTCTGTGTTTGAGGCTTCTCTGTTTTCGAAGCTTTTGGCCTTCGAAAGGTCGAGTCTTTGTGAAACAAGGTTCTTCGGCAAAATTATGGGTAGAGACTATAGGGCCGCTATAGGGTATCTAGGGTTGAGGAGTTCGGTTAAGAGGTTTTTCACGATCTTGGGTTCAGCATGGCTGAAAGGGTTCAGGGTAGTGTTTGACATTTGAAGGGCCTACATGCAGACGGCTCCCCGGAAACCCTGAATCCCAACCCATAAACCCTCAACCCGCGACCGCTGTACCTTAACACCTGGCATCCCAGAAAGCATTGAGTCTTTAACTAGGTAGGGCTTTGGGACATGTTATATTTCCCTTATTGGATCTTATTTACTAATATTTTTCGAAAGCTTTAAAAGCCCCACCTAGCTAATGAATCAATCATTTCTTATAGAGTTTCAACCCAAAGTCTTGAAACAACGACCCTGAAGCCCGAAAGTTAGCAGCCCGAGGTAGCCCCAATCCCCAGAATCCCAATACCATCCAATACCCTAAACCGACAGCTGTACCTAAGCCCTTAGCTCCAATATGGGAGCCTGCATCGTCCTGCGAAATTTATCCCCCCCCCCAATTTACAAAGCAAGGCTTTCAACGTCCGCTTAACTACGTGTTCAGGCTTCCCTAAAACCTAGAGCCCAAATCCCTTCAATCCTCGACCTGGTCTTCCCAGAGACTCCAATATCCCTTCATTAATGAATACTCCTTAAACCATACTTGAGATCCTACTATAATTTTAAGGTATACTCCTTAATTAAGGGATATTGGAGTCTCTGGGTTTGTCAGCTGGGGATCAATGCCCGCGCCCGCAGCCCCCAGGAGCTGGCAACCTCCAAGATTCGCCACGGAGATTTTAAATCCCAACAACCTAGGTTGGGGGTTTTACGGTCCAATTCGGGTTTAGGGTTTAGGGGTTTAGGGTTTAGGGGTCCGTCCCCCCAATGTCGAAAATTACCATGTAAAATCTGCCTCAAAAGCAAAAGCCAGGCGAACCCATCACACCTGGAGACGGTGAACACCGTTACGCTGGGTCGAGCTCGGGCCAAGTGCCTCGGGGCAGTTGCTGTTCGCTTCTCCTACCTTTGGTTAGTAGGGAATGGAGGAATGGGGTACAATTATATCTACTATTACTACCATTCTTCCATTCTCTACTAACCAAAGGTAGGTTCTGACTGTTTCCAGCCTTCTAACCATTCTCGTCGCTGCTTGATTGTTGGTGGTTCTACTTTGCGCTTGTAAATCGCAGGAGCTCGTATCTGATGATAGTAGTGACATGATGCTGACCTTCACTAGTTGAACAAATGTCTGCCGATGTTGAAATTTCGTTTCGTCTTGGAGTCAACATGGCTGCTGCTATTCACGACCTATGCTTGAGAACATAGTTACCATTGTTGTGTGTATGCATGCTTTGAGACATGTGTTTCCTACTACTGCCTGCGACTATACCATGTTACCACCACCACCACGACTACTACTCCTGCTGCTACTGCTACTACGACGCCAACGCCGACGACCACACGACGAAGAACCACTAGTGGGGGTCGTCATTGTGATTGCTGTGTTGATAGTTTTGGAGATGGTGACGGCGGCTGTGGTGGTGGCAGTCCTATAGTGGTATTAGCAGTTGTAGTAACAGTAATAAATACTGTTGATGGACAAAATCCTGCATGACCCTAAGGACCCTAAACTATGGGAATTATGGTATATTCCTTATAATATAATGCAGGTAATGCAGAAACCCTAAACCCTAAACCCTAGTAGAACAAGCAGCCGCAGTAGCTTCAGCAGTGGATGGAGAAGTCGCAGTCCTTGCCGTCGTCGCGGTGATTGCTCCAGTGGTCGTGTCGGCTGTGGTTGTTAGTTGTTCCTGTCAGTATGGGTTTAGGGTTTAGGGGGTTTGGTCGTTAGTTATTGCTTGCCGTTGCTTTGCGGCACACACTGAATGAAATGCACCAGCAGCAGCAGGCGCAGTTTTGGAGTTAGCACTATGAAGTGCCTGTGTGAGAGCCATGCTGACAGCATTCCCTAAGGCTCCATGTACCTATATAGTAGGTGCTTAGGCCTTAAAGGAGTCCCTATATAGGTACTTTAAGGCCTAAGTAGCTACTATAGGGGTACATGGAGCCTTTGGGATTGGTGCCACAACTTGTCACCTCATATAGTGCCGAAGCGATGAATACTTTCGCCTCACGGTCATCCTAGTACTCGAATAAGTGTTGTGATGCTTCCTAGAGGGTCCATATACACTACTATTATGGAATTAGGTCCCCAAAACCATAATGGGGATGGTCTTTTGGGACCTAATTCCATAATGGTAGTATATGTGGACCCTCTGGGTAATAATGAGAGAAGAGATTTTGGAGTTTCCTCATTACCATTATAGTATAATATAACCCCCCAAACCCTATTCTTATTTTTTAAGCCCCTATATATTATAGTACCCAGTTAGCCTTGTCAGTGTTGATTTTGATGTTGCGGAAGTGAGAGTCCGAATGCCCTGGTCCTTGGGGCAAACCTGCTTTCGGAACTGAGCCAAGATTCCCTAAACCCTAAACCCTAAACCTCCGCTTTCGGAAGGTTCATCCTGCTTACCATGCCAGCTGGTCTAGTACTTCCAATATTGGCAGTGTTAGCACAGCATGATTTCCTGCAAAATCGCGTGGACAGGAGGATGTACAATGGATCAAACATAAATTCAAGGCTTGTGTTTCCATGGAGTGGTGCCGGATGCCCAGGCAGTACTACTTGGGAAATACTGCAGAGACGAGGTGCAACTCCTAGAGTTGTTACTTCGGACTTCGGAAAGAGGTTATGTGTCTTCACAGTGTACCTATAGGCTGATCGTACTAAAGACCGAAAGTTGAGGTGCTTCTCGTGAAGCTTGATTCAAAGGGCATGTGCGTTCTTCGCATAGCGTGTGCCAACATAATCTTGCACTGCGCAAGCACAGGAGTGTTGCCAGTTTTTGCATTAGTCGTCGAACCCCAGAGGAACGAATACATGCCCAGGGCCCCCAGTTGCTAGCTTAGAGCCATGCGGCGCACTGCCACGGTCCAATCCTTCATCCGGACCTGCTGAACCCTAAACCCTCAAACCCGAGGGACGAAAGCTCTTTCAAACCAAACGTGTTTGCCGGGTTTTTGAGCTTTGAGCTTGAGGCCATACCAAAAACACATACACCCGGTGAGAACAGAGTTCATGATGTCTTCAATTTAAGGCTTCACTGATTTACTGCATAAATCTCGTGCGGCTTTACAGTCAGTTCATCCTCAGACGTGAATCAAACACTGCCACGTTGTTTTGAGCGCGGTTCTTCCTGTAGCAAGGTTTGAAGCGTTGTTTCGGTTTGGCCATTACCGTATCACTGTCTGGAGTTTGTACCTTTTTGGCCATGGCTTCGCAGACGAGCTTTTCCTGTAACCGTTCGGGATTCTAAAAGCCTCTATACCATGACCAACAACAAACTTTGTTGGCCAGTTTGTTCAACAACTAGGTAGCCTTATGCCTTATTCCCTTAAAACATGTGGTCCATTGCATATTCTCTCGGTCTTTCTGAGTATGCAGGGCTTCCAAATACAGGTTTGGGGCTATCCCTGACTCCAGCGGTGTTGGCCTCTAGCGGGATGTAGCATTCATCGGCTCTCCCTGCAGGTCGCGGGTCATGCCGATTCTTTTCCACGGCGCCGCTCGTCCCCAACAGCTGGGACTTAGTTTAGCGTTTAGGTTTAAAGCTGTTACGCCTGATTTCTGACAACTTGCAGGTGCCAAACCCTTCAAGCAACTTCAATCCCTAAACCCTTAACCTCTGTGTCGCCGTGACCGGGACTGCATTCCCTGATAAAATGCTCCCGGAATGCGCCTAGCCAAACTCAAACGTTTTGTGCAAACTCCAGCGGAAATCTTGATCTCCAACCCAGATTCATTTAGACCCTGTGTAAGCCCTGAGTGCTTAGTTTCCTGGTCCTTCAAGCATGGTATGTCCTCCTCCCCTACAGTGCGTAGGTTCGAATTCTAGAGACGAACTACGCCTTCATATCTTGATCTCAAGCTTTCATGTATACGGGGGGTTGGAGTCTCCAGGAACTCCAATATCCCTTAATTAAGGAAACTTCCGTAAATCATATCAGGGATCCTACTATAATTTAAGCTATATTCCTTAATTAAGGGATATTGGAGTCTCTGGGTCTCTGCGTACCTGAACCCAGCGAGTGATTCCCTCCGTCCTGAGGATGCCTCCTTTGCTGGTCAGGGCGTCTGCTACGAGACCTTGCAGCCACTCGTTGGGGTTTAGGTTTTAGGGTTAAGGGTTTAGGGTATAGGGCTTAGGGTGTGGAGTCTGCATTTCTCATTCTCCTGAACCTGACCCCATGGAGACCCTAAACCCTCAACCTAAGCCCAAAACCTAACTGCTATAGCTATTATACACCCCAAAGGTTATGCTGCCTTAGCCTCCCAGAGACTCCAATAGCCCTTAATTCAGAAATATTCCGTAAATCATATTAAGGATCCTACTATAATTTAAGGTATATTCCTTAATTAAAGGACATTGGAGTCTCCAAAACCTTAAACACTATAGATCCCTTATAGGAACCCTCAAAGGGACCCTTGTAGGTCCCTTTAAAGGGCTATTGGGGTCTCTGGGCTGAGCCACAACCATTGAGATTCGTTTGGTTCAGGATCTTTGGGGCCGAGGGCTTTCGTTGAGGGTTTAGGGTTTAGAGGTTCAGGGTTTAGGGTTTAGGGTTTGGGGGTTCAGGGTTTAGGGTTTAGGGTTTGGGGGTTCAGGGTTTAGGGTTTAGAGGTTCAGGGTTTAGGGGTTCAGGGTTTGGGGTTCAGGGGTTCAGGGGTTTAGGGTTTGGGGTTTAGGGTTTAGGGGTTGAGGGGAGGGTTTAGATCAAGAAGCATCGGGATTCAACATAGAGGTCTGAATAATATAGGGGCCTAAATATTTTGAATGGGGTTCCTTTTTAGGGGTCTATAAGGGATCTATATGGGTACTATAATATATAGGGGCTTAAAAAATAAGAATAGGGTTTGGGGGTTATATTATACTATAATGGTAATGAGGAAACCCCAAAATCTCTGATTATTACCTAGAAATTCCACATATACTACCATTCTGGAATTAGGGCCCAAAAGACCATCCCCATTATGGTTTTTGGGGACCTAATTCCGTAATAGTGGTGTATATGGACCCTCTAGGTTAAGGCCCCCATCAACCCCGGAGCTGCTAGTGAAACGCCCATGGTCAAGAACCCAGGCTGGCGCATGTCACGGAGTTCGATGCCCCCTGGCGTCAAACCTAGGGATTTAGATAGGGTTTAGGGTTCAGAGTTTAGGGTTCAGGGTTTAGGGTTCAGGGTTTAGAGTTTAGGGTTGAGAGTTTAGGGGCAACATCTGCAAAAAGGACTTGATGGTTAGAATATGGTTCCCCTACGAGTTTCTATAAGGGTTTCATAAATGGGCGTATCGGGTGTTCATAGCATTCTTCTGGCTTTGCTTGGGCGCACTTTGGAATTTGAGTCTCAGAAGCAGGACGAAACAAAAGCCCCAGCTGAGTAGCCTGGCTTCTGATGGACGAAGGTCGGTGGCACCATCCACGTCATCATCAACAACCAGGTCTGGTTTGGGTCGCAGGTCGTTTTCAGATGTGGCACATGACATGATTTGTCGCCCTAAATCCTCACTAAGTACCGTACTTCTATAAGTGATTATAACTGCGGTTGCCCTACTTACTGAGCCTTTGAGCAACCTAAACCCTAATCTGTGCCCCTGGTCGTTGACGAGTCCACATTCTTGTGTAGTCAGGCACGGGGGTGCAAAAGGAGTCAAGGCTTGTCTCGGTATGATAATATGGCTGCCCAAGTGCCTAGAATAGTGTTCTTCTATATGGGTGGTTGTCAAAACTATGGTCCCTTTTTGGGCCCCTATTATAATACGGCACCTATTATCTAGGGTACCCAAAAAGGGACCCTAATTTTGACAATCACCCATATGGTGGACAGATATTACAGTGAGTCTGTGTGATGCTGACCAGGAAACCCTAAAGAATGATGCTAGTAGCTACTCCGGCCCCTTGAGTCCTAAACCCTATACCCTAAACAAACCCCAACTGACGGACTAGAAGATTGTGGAGAACCCTGCTTGGAGGATCATGGGACTTAGTAAGTAGGGTTGTAAGTACCTTAATTGAGGTTATAAGTAATTATAACTGTAGTTACCTTCCTTATAACCCTACTTACTAAGTCCCATGATCCTCCAAGTGGTAGTGCAGGCCTCTTAAGAGGTAGACCTTGGAGCTGCGGAAAAAGGTCACTGCAAGTTTTAACAAACAAACCTTAAACCATTCTGAGAAGCCCGGCACCGCTTGGTTGCGTGGTACCCTAGGCCACTTCAACTCCGAGGCTCAAACCCCTCGTTAAGCCCAGGCATCCTAAACCCTTAGGGTTTAGGGTTTAGGGGTTTAAACCCTAAACCCCAAACTTCAATCCCTAGGGTTTAGGATTTCGGGCTAAACCTCTAAGCTATCCTAAACCCTTAACCCCAAAGCCCCATAGCAGAAGCCAAACTCATCTTAATCTTCTCAACCATCCTAAACCCCCGTAACACCAAAATCCCCAAAGCATAAGCCAAGCTCGTCCTGTTGACCTTCAGGCTCAGGAACCAAAAGAAGCACCCACAATTCTTGGATATTTAAGCTTTTTGTTTCGTATAGGGGCCTGAATTATTACCAATACTATTTTTGTGGTTCCTTACTATAATTATAGTACAATATACAATCCAAACCCCTATTCTAATTATTAATGCCCCTATATTATATCCTTATAATGGCCAATTATAGTAGCCCTTATAAGCCCCTGTAATGGGACGCTATTCTAATTCTTAAGGCCCCTATAATAGGTGCTTTTCTGGGTCCCTTCAGGTGGGCTTCACCACGGACCCGGTCGATGACCGCTCCACGATGTACTCTTCGGACCTGGGCAAAGGCAGCGCCCCAGGATGAGGATGCCTTTAAGGGTTCCTTTGTGGGGTTCCTTTAAGGGCTTCCTTAAGGGCTTCCTTAAGGGTTTAGGGTTTAGGGTTTCAGGGCTTCCTTAAGGGTTTAGGGTTTAAGGGCTTCCTCAAAGTTTGAGGGTTTAGGGTTTAAGTAATCCTATAAGGGTTTAGGCTTTAGGCCTGGAGGGTGCCTTAAAGGGTTCCCTTCAGGAATTCGACACAGTGCCTTAATCTAGTAAGTGAGGCCTTTGTAAGGGCTTCTATAAGGGTTTTGAATCAAGGTTTCTACAAGGGTGGTATTCTGGCTGTAATTCTACAAGGCTCGCTCCATGTGAATTCGATAGGCCTTTTCTGATGGGTTCTAATGGATTTGGTAACTGGGCTGCGGAGTACCAGACTTTAATACTTTTTCTTAAAGGAACCATTATGAAATACGAGTTTATACTTTTTTCTCCCTGGTTACTTAAAAGCCCAGTTTCTGATGGGTTCTAATGGATTTGGTAACCCTAAACCCTAAACCCTAAACCACCCTAAACCCTAAACCCTAAACCTTCTGTAAGCCCAACCCTAAACCCTGAAACCCTTCAGCCCGAAGCCCTAAACACTACAAGCTCTAAGCCCTCGGCCCTCAACCCTAAACCCTGAAACCCAAAACCCTAAACCCCGAAACTTACGGTGCTTTTTTTGGCGTTTTTGCTTCAAAAACCAAACCAAAACCAAAAAACACTTTAAGTCTACCCATGAGATGTCAGGCTTCGGCCTCCCAGTTCTCCACGTCAACGGCGACGACCCGGCTCCTCCGACTTGTGCTTAGAAAGTTTTGTGCTTGTCGACCCTAAACCCTGAACCCTGAACTCAAAGCCCTAGCAGTTTTGCTCTGTTTGTTCTTGTCTGTTTTTGGGTTGAGGGTCGGGTTTTGGAGTTTGAAAGTTTAGTTCAAACCAATAAGAGCAATTTGCATGGTTCCTGCTCATGGTTTGTTGAAATAAGCTCCTAAACGGGCAGGTTTGTTAGTTTTTTTGCGGTTTAGGAGTTAACCCCAAGGGTCCAAGTACCCAATAATATACTCTGCAAATTTCTAACCTACATAACTACTATCCTAAAACCGAGTAAGGCCTAATTGTTGGGTCCTTTGGACCCTTGGGGTAAGATGTGGGATGGTCGGGTTAGATCTTGGCATCGAAGGGCTCGGATGATGGTGTTGCATGTTAGGGTGTTAGGTTTCAGGGTTTAGGGTTTAGGGGGGTGTCAGGTTTTAGGATGTTGGGTTTTGGGGCTTAGAGTTATGCTTCAGGCACGCCTTTTTCTCTGCTCTTGTTCAGGGTGCAGGGTTGAGGTTTGAGGTTCGTGGGGGCCATGTGAGGATGTGTTCAGACACAGAGTTTATGGCTACGGGGTTTGGGGAGCTATTGTTAAGGGTTTAGGCTTTATGGTACAGGGTTTGGGGAGCTATTGTTAAGGGTTTAGGCTTTATGGTACAGGGTTTGGGGAGTTAGTACGGGAACCGGTGGTAATGATTGAGGAAATTTCGGACGCTGAGCTCATGTGGAGAACCTTAGAAAGCCCGGTATGACCCTGAAACCCAGAGACAGCAATATGCTTCGATTAAGGAATATTCCTTAAATCATATTAGGGATCCGATTATTATTTTAGAGTATATCCCTGAATTAAGGGAAATTGGAGTCTCTGGAATGCCAGCACAGGTGGCAGTTACCTCGGCCTTCCAGCTGGCTGCGGAGTGGCGACAGACCTGGGGACAGGATGCTCCGAACTCAGAGAAACCCTATTCAGAGAATCCAACGAACCATTTGTTTTGGGATCTATGTTGGGATTAGATAGGGTGTTCGTGAATGCAAAGCCTTTGTTTTCAAGGTTCTGTGTTGGATCATAGAAGTGCTGAAATCCTACACCCGCCATCCTCCTCTGCACTTCAGAACTTCTTCATGCTCCGTGCTCCTATAAAATGCTACTTGGCTTGGCACAGAGCCAAGGCCTCTCAAGAATTAAAAAAGCATCCGCTTCATGGTCGTAAAAGTTGTTTCGATTTTTCTCCTGTACTCATTTGTGGGCTTCTAGCCATGTTTGAATCGAAATAAGAGTCCTGCTACTCGTTTGTAATTTTCAATCCCTAAATCCTAAACCCTAAACCCTAAATCGTAAAAAGAATCCTTCTAAAACTTGCAGCATATTCCCGGTTCATGGCTTTGCGCTCGGAGTAAGGTTTAGGATTGAGGGCTTCTGGGATGAACGGTTTAGGGTGTAAGGGTTTTACGTGCTTTAGCCTTTGAGTCTGCAGGGCTTTGGGGCTTAAGGCTAAACTCGAAACGCTGGGTTTCAGAGTTTGGGGGAAAAAAGGAGCCATTGACTCATCTTGGAGACGGACCTTCCATGCGCCTAGCGTTGTAATCATACTCTGTTATAATATAGACGTTGGTTTCGTAAGTAATATTTCATTATAGAACTTAATACAGAGTGAAGATTGTAGGTAAGTTCGTTCTATATAATATTCATTAAAAACTTCAGTGTGCGTGTATATGTATGTCTATATATATATATACACATGTATGTATGTATGTACGTATGTATATATATATATATATATATATATATATATCCGTGTGTGCGTCTAACACACACATATATATATATACATATACATATATATATATATATATAGATAGATAGATAGATAGATAGGTGTGTATATATACATATATATATATATATTTATATTTATATATATATATGTGCATATATATATATATATATATATCGATATAGGTATCCTAGAAACAACAACAAGAGACTCTTGAGTCAGCGCTGGGCTCTCTGCCTGGTATGCTGATTACTGACAAGGGGTTTCTTAGAGTTTGGCCGATCTGTGCAGGTGTGTTTGATGCTCTTGAAATGGGGTTTGCCGAAAATTCGGGGTACCTTCTTTTGGGGCCCTTATAATGCGGATCCTACTGTTGGGGGTAATTACTATATTGGGGGTGCCCTATTATCGGAAACTCGCAAATGAGGTGCTTGCGTGTATTGAGGTTCTTGCATCCGGGTTGCTGGCTCATCGGCTGATAACTGCAGAGTCGATGCTTCGACCATGGTGAGTGTGGGATCGCAAACCCTTGAGGCCTAAGCCCGATTATTTATCAAGTTTCCTTCGGCGGCTTTGCCATGCCATCTTAGCCACGTCTCCAATCCCGACTACGACGTAGGGATTCTCGGTGCCGATGTTGTCCCCGAAACACCTTGTACCCATCCCAGCGAAATTCCTCATATTTCCTGAGGTGATCGTTGACGTGATTTGTTACCGACGCTTCGGGCACAACGAAACGGCAACTCGGAGAGACAAGAGCATAGAGTACCCCAGAGCCCGTTTTGCACCACAGACTACGTCCTCCACCCTCAAGCATGACGGGTTACATCCCATCCATAATTTAGCACCTGCAAAACATGAGCTCGCTGGCAACAATAAAGTGCCAACTCCACGGGAAGCGCAGTAAGACTGGCTTCAACTTCAGCGCCTCAAGCGAAAGCAGCCATCCACCCTATACCCTAATATAGGAGCCTTAATAATATCCTATAGTATTTTGGGGGTTCCTTATTATAATTACAGACCAGTGGACCCCAAAACCCTATTCTAATTATATTAGGGCCCCTGCATTAAACCGGTCTGTCTTGGAAGTCTGTAACCAAGAAGCTTCAACCATGGTGTTCAATCTAAAGACCCTGATGGATCCAAGGATGCTCCGGAGTATACGCAGCCGGTGCTCTACAAGCAAATCAACAAACATCCCAGGAGCTGAGGGCTTTGAGAGTCTATACGGGTGTAGGTTTACGGTTTAGGGTTGCGAATCCTAAGTTTTACCCTAAACCGTTAGGGTTTGGTATGGGTTGTATCAGTTTTCCATAAGAGTTTTGGGTTTTAGAGTTGTAGGGGGTGGAGATGTCGAGACTAAGGTTTTGGTGGGTTTGCCCGGAATTTTGAGGGGCCCGTGTAATGCCTTCGAAAAGCCGTTAAAGTCGTTTAAGACCCTTTTGAAAGCCTAAGTTTTTTTCGGAAGCTCCCGAATGACTCCCGAAGGACGCACGTCGTTTTCGAAGAGATCCTTGCTCCGCAGCCAAAGCCCACATGCGCAAACTTGGGTTCAAGCTTTCATGAGGTTTAGGTTTAGGGGTTTATTTCGGGGTTAGGGTTTAAGGGTTTAGGTTTCGGTTTTGTCAGATCTGCCTTTAATTCTCAGGATCTAAAGCTTATGATGAGGGCGATTTCATGGGTTTTATGTGTTCCATTGCGCTGTCGGAGTTTCAGATCCGTTAAAGAATTCAAAGGCCGGCAGGGCTACAGGTTTAGGGGTTTACTTGGAGGATCATGGGACTTAGTAAGTGGGGTTATAAGTAAGGTAACTACAGTTATAATTACTTATAACCCCAATTAAGGTACTTTAACCCTACTTACAAAGTCCCATGATCCTCCAAGTAGGGCCGGAGGCTTCGGGATATAAAAAGACCTGAATACCCTTTTGCCCTTTCTATTTTAGGGTCCCCTTGTTAAAACCGAGCTGTAGGGAAAAAAAAAGGGTACCCCTTATTACCCAGGAACCTCGAATAAGGGTATTTAGGTTTCAGGCTTGGGGGAAAGTTTTAAACCCTTTAAGTTACCCTAAAAGTTGCGGGGTACGCCCTATAAACCCAGTAACTGGCAGCCGAAACCCAGAACTCAAGCAAGTTCTTGTCAGCCGAGGAAGCTTCTTGGCAGCGGTGTGATGTCGCAGGCCAGCGGCTTCAGATCTTTCTATAGCGTTCGAAAAAATAGTACGAAGGGTTCTTGTCTCATTGTGATACAGTAGTAGAATAATGCACGCCAGAACCCCTATTCTAAATATCAAGGCGCCTAAAACCCCCAAACCCTAGACCCTATAGAACCCTTAATGGAACATCTAAAGAACAACATTAAAACCCTTCTCTCATTATTCAGGCCCCTAAAGTAGGTGAGTCGACTCAGGGGGTGTAGGGCCCGCGGGATGTAGGGCTTAGGCTTCGTAGAGGGTACTTAGGTGTGGGAATACCCCGAGGCTGTGAGGACTTACAAGTTTAAGGCTTTCGGGCCCGCAGACCATGCTTTTTGAGGCTTTTGTGCTAGTTTGAGTCTTAGGGGGAGATAGCAGCAGTATCCCTCATGCTCCGTGTAATACTTGTCCGCCCGCCAAAGTAGGGTTTTCGGGTTCAGGCTGCAGGGCTTCCAGGGATTTGGGTTTGGGGTTTGGTGTTCAGGGATTAGGGTTTGGGGTCTATAGGTGTCATGATTCCCGAACGCCAAAGCTCCATAATCCCTAAACAAGACGTTCCCAGATTAAATCCTACACCCACGCCCACCCCCTTAAGACCAAATGCTTTCCTAGCCCCCTGAAATCTTAAATAGGTAAACCCTTAATTCCCTACAGGCAACCTTTACAGTAACCTCGTAATTGCAGTACCGGGAAACCTGTTGATTAGTAGCCTTATTTTAGTACCTGTTAATGAGACCTTACTTGGAGGATCATGGGACTTAGTAATTGGGGTAAGTTATACTTACGTATAACCCCGATTAAGGTACTTATAATCCCAATTACTAAGTCCCAGGATCCTGTAAATATAGTACCCCAAATCCCAAATTCACGGAGGCCGAGCTCGACTCCGTGAAGGGCAATCTTTGGAAGCAGCATGAAGAGGTCGGGTTGGTGTTTTCGAGTGTTCTGAGGGTTTTAGGGTCTGAGGGTTTGGCGTTAGGCTTTTCAAGGTGGTGTCGTAAGGCATTTAGGGCTCGTAAATTATAGGTGTTATTAGAGACCCAAAAAAGCACATAAGGAAAACTTAGGAGAGGGATATCCCATATAAACCCCCCTTATAATGAAGCCCATTAAGGTAGGGATATCCCCATAAATTGCTTGTTATCGCTGCGAGTTCGGAGGTAGGGTTTCCAACGTACACCCATGTTGGGTTCAGGCTCTGTCTCTGTTTGCAGAATCCCCACTGCTCAGGCTTTGCTTCTTCTGCCTTGTGGCCTACACCCTGAACCTTCCTCAACTCTAAGCCACCCCAAACCATCCTAAATCCTGAACCACCCTCAACCCTAAACCGTCCCAACCTGGAAACTCTTAAACATGTGTTTTCGGGGGTGGGACTGGGGAGGCCAAGGCGAGATTTGCAGGCTTGAAGGGGGGAGGCCTGATTCAACAGTATAACCAGTATATATATATATGTACACATATATATATATACACACACCAATGTATAGAGAGAGGCAGTGTATACATGTATACACATATATATATACACACATGTATATATGTATGTATATATATATATACATATATGTATATATATATATATATGCTACCCCCCCGCCTAAGACCCCACGTTCAGCAGAAACACGGCATCATACATGGCACCGATTGCAAATACGCAATCTTGAATCTCTACAAATTTTTCGTCGCCACTGCAAATCTCTGATTGTGTTGTCCTCTTAGAGGACTGAATATGCTGCGCTTCGAAGGCTCTAATCCAGTTCGAAGTTGAACATGGCTTCCGCTGTCAGAGGCGCCTCGTCATTATTCCTCACTCAGCCAGAATGACTGCGAACAGAGGACGAGACTGTAGGCTCATAGCAATAGAGAAAATAAACAAACACACATAGTGAGTAAATCCCCTCCCCAGATTCGGCGTGATCTTGAAGAAAATGTCGACTGAATCGCCGCATAGCACAGCACACTAGTCCGGATTTGGTTTGACAACGTCTACCAGTGTTCCAGCAAAAAAGAGCAAAAAAGCGTGATAAACTGAGTAGTGCATCCATCTGGGNGGCACAGGGGGCCCAACAGGATCGACTGCGTAGTCAAAGATCAGGGTAGCAATCTCCATTGGAATTCTTCCGACAAAGGAAGCCGACATGTTGCACGCGGTGGCCGGGATGATTAGTTTCACTAGTTGATCTAGCATACTGCGGAAGAAGCAGTGTGTTGGAACATACTTCTTCAGTTTGTTGATTTCGTGTACGCCACTCTGGAAGTAATCTAAGAATAGTATATGCGTGAGCCTGCGGTGGAGCGAAGCTCACAAGGCAATCATGAGCATACCTGGTTCGCGGTTGTCGCTCTTTTTGATACGCAGGCGCATGAATCGAACTGTTGTGTGCTTACGACACAGCAATGTATTCTAAACAATGGCAGTTATCAGTCCTGCAGTGCATAAACAAACACACATAGATGGAATATCTTTTCTATTACGTCGTACGGTAGCTGACGAAGCTGGCTACATAGGACTGAGCCGCACGGTGTGCAAGTANTTCTATTACGTCGTACGGTAGCTGACGAAGCTGGCTACATAGGACTGAGCCGCACGGTGTGCAAGTATACTTGTGTGACATCAAAATCACAAGTATGGGTGCTTCGGAAAGAAAGCTTCGGATGGGAAGATTCGTAATATTGATGGCACCCGATGGCATAGGGCCAACGCATACATGCTCGTGAAGCTCGCGGAGCACCATCTGCTCCGTAGCCTCTTTGGCTTGTGCGAAGTGAATGCTGTCGGCATCCATGGCAGGAAACAACAAGGTCACAAATCGAGTGCTAGTGTTTGATCCTCTCAGCGGCTGTGTACGTACGCCTTGTATGTGTGCATGTGCAGACTCATTGTGAGTGCCAGTGTGACATAGCCTTTCAGTCATTGGCGTCTGGAAGATAAATGACAAATGAACTCTGGATTTCGTGCAAATTCGTAGATTCGCAGATTCGCAGATTTGCAGAGTCTTACATTCGCAGATTCGCAGATTGTACAACCTCGAAGATGTGGCAATCTGCGAATCTGCNTGAACTCTGGATTTCGTGCAAATTCGTAGATTCGCAGATTCGCAGATTTGCAGAGTCTTACATTCGCAGATTCGCAGATTGTACAACCTCGAAGATGTGGCAATCTGCGAATCTGCGAACCTGGGACTCTGCGAATCTGCGAATGTTGCGAACTGGTACACGAGTTCACGTGGCTTTGGTCCGACATTGAAGGCGGTCTGAGATACCCACTGCTATCATCATAGCATGACTGCCCCAGTCACTGCGCTCCACTGCCCGATGCATCATNCGTGGCTTTGGTCCGACATTGAAGGCGGTCTGAGATACCCACTGCTATCATCATAGCATGACTGCCCCAGTCACTGCGCTCCACTGCCCGATGCATCATGAGCCAGAGCAGTAGTAAACGGTACGTAGCAGAAACAAATAACCGTAAAGCAACATTGAATGCAGTCAGCGGCAGCGGACTCCAGGAAGTGCAGTCAAGATACCTGAGGCGTGGGGTTTCAGGGGGGGGGTTACCATATATATATATATATACATATGTGGTCACACCCTTTCCTATGATCCGCCTCAGCCTTCTTGCAAACTGTTCGTCTGCAGTACTCTCTCTCCAATGGGGAGTCCGGGGCCGGAGTTGCTCAGCTTTTTGGAATTTCGGGGGGGAATTCGATCCCGGGGTTTAGGGTTTAGGGTTTAGCACCATCCTTCGAACCTGACCCTCAGGCAACTCGTGAACCTTAAACCCGATAATCTCCTAAACCCTAAACCCTATATCCTAAACTATATATTCTAAATCCTAAACCCTAAATTAAACCCTATATCCTAAACCCAAAACCCGATATCCTAAACCCTAAACCCCATATCCTAAATCCTTTATCCAAAGCCCCATATCCTGAACCCTATATCCTAATCCCTAAACCCAGCCGGGACAGGCTTTCCAAGAGGCGGACAGCTTCAAGCCGGACGAGGACATTCCAACTTGTACATACTCTAAGGGTCCTTTGGGGGTTCTAGTAAGGGTACCATGGGGCCTCCCTATGAGTAATAAGGTCTGTAGGGTTTAGGGTGGAAGGGTCCATGAGCCCAAATAGTGTATATATAAATAAATAAATATATATATATATACATACATACTTTGGCTTCAAAGGACCTATGTAGCGACTACTTTAAAGTCAAAGTCTATACTGTTTGGGCACATGGACCCTTGGGGATAGTGTCACATACAGGAGCGCCTGGACCTAGCGGAATTCCTGAACTATTTCTGCCCCTTTCTCCCCTTACAAGCCCCAGAAAACCTAAGCCCCCCCAATCGCTTCAACTTTGAAGCTTGATCTCCTAATCCCTCAACCCTCTATAGACCTTAAGACTTTGGGTTTAGGGTTTACGGTTTAGGGTTCTTAAGACTTGGGGTTTATAGGGTTTAGGGTCTACGGTTTAGGGTTTCTTAAGACTTATAGGGTTTAGGGTCTACGGATTAGGGTTTCTGAAGACTGAAAACCCTAATCCCCGAAAGGACATGGGCAACTGGGTGGCCACGAAGTGGGAGGGTTACGTGCGCCCCACGGACAAGGCTCAGTCGCATCCCACAGGAGCCACTCGGGGAATAATTCCTTCAATGCTCGTTGAAGGGTTCCGTTTATCAAAAGGGTCCAGGGGTTCGATGAAGGTAGGTGTGGTAATCCCAAAATGAGAGTCCTTATATAAGGGATCCTTAATCCTACCTACATTTATCCCACCTTTTGAGGCCTTCAAGGTAAGGGTTCCTTGAGGCCTGCTTTAGAGGGGTTAGGCAGACTAAGATTGCTATGTGTCTAAAGGGCTGCGGCGGAGGAGCTTCAGCTGTTGGTTGATGGAGCCCCCTGAATACCTAAACCCCTAAACCCTAATTTGTATAGAAACCCTTACATACCCTAATCATAGAAACCGGTTGGAAACCCATGCAGAAACCCTGGCCAAGCCCCGTTTACAAATCCTTACAGATACCCCTCGTTGGTAAACTTGTACATTTAACCCCAAACCCTACTTAAAGGATCATGGGACTTAGTAATCGGGGTTATAAGTAAGGTAACGACAGCTATAAATACTTATAACCCCAATTAAGGTACTTATAACCCTACTTACCACCTCCAAGTACCCCCTCTTTGGTAACCTTGTATGTCCAAAAGGAGTTGACCTTGAGCTTCTGAAGTCCATCGGCGCAAAGCTGTGCGCAGTCCCTGAGGGCCACTGGGTCTGAATTTACAAAGCAGCTCGGGCTCCTTGGAGGAATCTGTAAAGGGTTCTTTTTTAGGGGTGTTGATATGCAATTAGGGGTTAGGGTTTGTGCAGAACGATTACAAATACGACCTCTTAGCTATCGTAGAATAAACTCCATAAAGTTGGAAACCGGATTAAGGCCAAATAGTGCTGGGATTCCCTTTACATTACCCTTCAGGATTGAGGCTATTGGGTTTTCAACTTTTGGGCTTCTACTCTAATGTATAAAGGCGGGCTAAGGGCTCAGCATTATGGTCTAGGGCTGCGGGTTCAGGGTTTGGGTTCAGTGCTGAGGGTTGAAGGCTTCTGGCTTACATCAGGTTTGGGGCTATAGGGACGTGCGATTCAGACAAACCACGTACAGATTTGGGATGATAGATGAATTCCTTCATGGGTTCGACATAAAACCCCAAGTGCAAATGATCTTGAAGTCAATACAACATGCTTTGGCAGCGTTGGCTTCGGTGTTGATTGTGCAGTAGTTGTTTTGTTCTGTTGACGTGCTTGAGCTGAACCATCGGGTGTGGATTGATTTCAACCATTTCTCACGGGTTATTGCCTAAACCTCTGAACCCTAAATCCTGAGAGCCCGTGGGAGCTGTGGACACGGTTAGGTTCAGGGTTCGGGGTGTTGGATTTAGGAGTGTGGTGTTTGCAGGGGTCATTTTCAGAGCTGACATAGGGGTTTAACTAGTTGGTACTTGGCAACAGCAGTGATGCCCTTATAGTTCTGTCAGGTTTCTACTGTACTATTCCCCCAGACGTTATTTAAAAAACATAGCAAGGCCCCGACAGTAGCAACAGAGGGTCTTTGACCGCAGCCATTGCTTTTGTTCTTCAGGTTTCCTAGATCCTATAGTCTCCTTAGGAGTTGTTTTTCCACTTTTGTTCATATAAAACCCATTAAGCATATTATTTCCACAAAAACTCATATAAAACCCTAGAGAATATATGAAGCATATTTAATTTTCATCATGGCTGAAGTTCTAAGGAGTGTATAACTGTATACCCAACGTCAGGAGCTCCTAGGTTCACGGGTTTAGGGTTCAGGGTTTAGGGTCTTGGGGTTTGGGGTTTTTGGGGTTTAGGGTTTAGGGTTCAGGGGTTTAGGGTTTGGGGTTTAGGGTTTGGGGTTTAGGGTTTAGGGTTTGGGTTTTAGGGTTTGGGGTTTTGCTGAACAGCAGACCGCTGCTGTTCCTCTTGAGGGGCCGGCATGGCCATCGAATTGTGAGCTCGCTCTCTTTTTATGCACTCCACAAAAACAACTCTGCAGCATGCCAAAAGTGACTANTGCTGAACAGCAGACCGCTGCTGTTCCTCTTGAGGGGCCGGCATGGCCATCGAATTGTGAGCTCGCTCTCTTTTTATGCACTCCACAAAAACAACTCTGCAGCATGCCAAAAGTGACTATGTGGTGTCTGATGCTTGGTGTTGTACAGAGCTTGCATCGGGTGTCACCACTCACGGCATGACTTATGCTGTGGCTCAAGGGTTTATTTCTTCGCAGCCGCCCCTTGAAGCCAAAGGTGCACCGGCGCAGGCGCACTTCACACTGATCTGCACTGACCTGGGAGCAGGGATTTCTCTANTGACTTATGCTGTGGCTCAAGGGTTTATTTCTTCGCAGCCGCCCCTTGAAGCCAAAGGTGCACCGGCGCAGGCGCACTTCACACTGATCTGCACTGACCTGGGAGCAGGGATTTCTCTAGGTTTAGGGTTTGGGGTTTAGGGTTTAGGGTTTGGGGTTTAGGGTTTGGGGTTTAGGGTTTAGGAGTTGGGGTTTGGGGTTTAGTAAGGGTTTAGGGTTTGGGGTTTAGGGTTTGGGGTTTGGGGTTTAGGGTTTAGGATTTAGGGTTTAGGGTTTGGGGTTTAGGGTTTAGGGTTCAGGGTTTAGGGTTTTGAGTGGGCTGATGATATAAATCCTGCGCATTACCCATACGTAATAATTTACCATTAATTCCCATAGTTTAGGGCCCTTACGGTAATGCAGCATTTATATCATCAGCCGTATAGGAGTTTAGGGTAGCTTTGGGCTTTGGGTCTCGGGCTACGATCTAGTCTCTGTAGCATCTTTGTTGAGGTTTCAAGCTGCACAACGGCTTGAAACGCCAGCTCAAGAAGAAACTGGAGGACAAGAGGGGCCTGAGGGTTCCTTTAAAGGGGCTATAAGATCCAATGGGGTCTAGAGTTTAGGGTTCCTTTCAAGGGGCTATAAGGGATTTTTTATGGGGTTTGGGGTTTTGGGTTCCTTTAAAGGGGCTATAAGGGGTCTTTAATAGGGTTTAGGGTTTCGGGTTCCTTTAAAGGAGCCTTACCAATTGGAATAGGGAATAGGGTTCCTTTAGACTGCTCACGCCTCGGGCTTCAGGTCTTGGTGCCGAGCACATCTTGCAGAAAGTCCCAGAAGGGTTCAACATGGGAGCTCGTAAAGATTTGTATAAGGATTCTGGTTTCTGTAAGGTAAGGTAGGCCTTTGGGACATTTTACGTTTCCCCTTCTTGGGCTATATTTACGAACATTTTTCAAAGGCTTTAAAGGGCCAACCAAAGGTATAAGGGTTTTGTTGCAATTGGTTCTAGGGGGTTAGGCTTTTCTCCTTGGCCTGTGGTGGTACATAAACACAGAACTTTTGTACATCCCCGATCGCAGCCCCCGTTCCTCTTGTGCACCAATGAACTGTCATCCTTGCTGAGGAAGGGGTTTATTGTTCAGGGGTCTTCATGATTGAGTCCACCTTCCTGGCTTCAACAACCCAGCACCTTTACTGTAAACACTAACCCGCAACACTCAAGACCCTGAAATCAAAACCTAAAACGAAACCCTTATCACCTTCAAACGTGAGGTGTAGGTGCTGTTGTGGATTACCATGTAAGGAATGTAGGTTTTGGGGGCTTAGGATTCGGGAATGCCTACCATGTGCCATATACGTGCGTCCATGGTACTTAGACTGTTCATAACAATTTAAGCCCGTACAAAAAGCTCATGCATGCCCCTGTGTAGAAGTTAAGTTCGTTAACTATGTAACCCTACAATATCCCGCACGGCCCCTAAACCCTGAACCCTTAAACATCCTTAAACCGTACTGTGCAACCCATACCAAATACGTATTAAGACGTTGATTATCAAGCCCATGTTTATCTGAGAAGGAAGTTGCCGCTTCGGGATTTCACTGTAGGGTTTAAGTTAGGGACTTAAGGTTTAGGGATTAAGAATTTAGGGTTGGGGTTTACGGGCTGGAGGTCAAAGGCTTCAGGGGCGTTGTTTTTGTTTGCCACGGCGTGCTATGATGGATGAAGCCGAAGCCCCAAACCAACACTCGTTGTCTGCAATCTGTTGTTGTCTTCGACATTCCAGCTGATGGGCAAAATCTTGTGAATCTTGTTATTTCTAAGACATCAGGCTTCATGTATTGCGTTTCATTTAGGATTCTCGTCCATCAGCATTATTTCGATCTCCCCCCTCAGCCCCACAGAATCAGACTTGAAACTGTGCAACCTGAAGGACATCGAGGGAGGAGAAACCATCGATTGGGCCACCGCAGAGGTCCTTTCATCGGTTTTTGGTAAGATTTCTTTGGTTTTTTTCACGGTTATCCCTGTACGGTTTCTTCAGGAGTTTCATTGAAACCGGCGCATTTGCCGGGCAAAGGTTTTCCTGTTCGCACTGCGGTCTTTCCTGCGCAGTAGGCGTATTAAGGGCATTGGGTCGTGGGCTGTTAGCGGTTCCACACACAAGTGATATCCGTAAGTACGTAAGGTATATGCTGTCACTCTAGTGGTGCTCCAATGTTGCAGATGCCCCACCCTGCCTTCGAAGACAGATCTCCGCATAGATTTCAACCCGCACCTCGTGTCATAGGTGCCATAAGTTTTGAATCCCAAATCCATACCCTTCGCCCTAAACTGCCAAGTTCCCAGCGCAAGAGAGATGAGTGGTAGCAAAGCATCTCAAGGTTGGCCTTTAATAGCAAAACCCTAAACCCTAAACCCTAGCAGTCTCGTAGTTAAGCTTGCACTGCCTTCGCGTAGAAGCAGCCGGCTTCGCATACTCTGGGCTTTGGAGTACCATACTATACTTTTTTCTTCAAGGAACCATTAGGAAATAAAAGTTTATACCTTTTTCTCCCTGGTTACTTAAACGCCCAGTACTCTGAGTCCAAAACTCGCTGTGCTGCGGCGGCAGCTGGACATGGAATGGGCGATCGGCAGACCTCTAGTAGACCCTAAATGCCCCTTATTTGGACCATATACCCCTATATTTGAGGGTACAAGGAGGGTCCTGGGACCTGAGTGTCCGAAAACCCAAACCCTAAACTGGCCCTAAACCCTAAACCCAAAAAACGCCAAACCCCAAACCCCGAGCCCCGAGCCCAGGTTCGGGGCTGAGGGCCTCTGAACCATGCCCCAAATCCTATCGCACCACAACAACAACATTAAAAAAGCAGCAGTTATACCAATAATTAACAATAATAATAGTAATAGTAATAATAGTAATAGTAATAATAGTCATAGTAATAGTAATAATAGTAATAGTAATAATATTAATAGCCTACACCGCCGGCAGCAACTGTCAGGCCCTCGCATTCGCCTCCTTGCTGCTGGAAGGCCGTTGGCCTCAGACTTTTGGTATCTTCAGGTCGAAGCGAGGATTTCCTGTCTACGTTAGTCTTGTGTACTGCCTTTATGGTGAAAACTCAAACATAGTATAAGGATAACATAAAACTGGTTAACCCAGAATAGGAACTACATTGTAGACTATAGATAGTCTTGGCATGGGTAGCGGATTTTGAAGGTAATGGGCAGTTGGGGTTTTCTTGGCTCGTGGTGTGCAGTCTAGGGTGAGGTTTGCGAAAACAAGGAGGTGCAAAGTCAAACCGGAGCTTGTTCGGAAAGGACCTGAACCTCAACAGGGCTGACAGTTGCAAACATCCACACTTGTCATCTTTACCCATAGGCTCCTTAGTAGTTCCTGTTTCATGGGTAGTGTACGGTCAGTCTTCTCGGACGAAGTTTTACGGCCGGGAGCTCAGGGTGTTGAGTTTCCGGTCCGAAGAAGTCAAAGTTGACTTCGCGTGTTGTTTATCTGCAAAGAGAGGGGCAGCCCACAAGGCAGCTAGGTTGGGTTTAAAGCCGGTGTATCTCTGGCACAAGTATAGTTTGCTCTGGGTGCCCGTGCCTCTGTCTTGAGTGTCCTTCCTTTCGTGTGTTGGTCGGCTGGTCCTGATTGTTGGAACCGTTGGTTGCAGTTGAAGTTAGCCCCAGCTCGTATTAAAGAGTTTAGCCAGCAGGAGCGGTCAAAACGGCCACACTACTAAAACCTAAGCCTCACCCCCCGCACTTCCTTATTGTGGCTTCTAGATCTATCTATCTACCTATCTATCTATCTATCTGTCTATATACATACACATATTTATTTATTTATATTTATTTGTTATTCATTTCCTCAAGAAGGTAGGTTTTTTGGACCACATGTAGGGTTTAGGTTCAGGTCTCGGTGCTTAGCCTGGGTTGTTCCGTGGCGTACACTTTTTACTGTTTTTGCATCTCATTAGGTTGGCTATCCGCACAAAGTGTGTAACCCAACTGGATAAAACGCTTCTTAAGCTTCATGTAAATCCATCATCTGGTCTTCGCACGTTGTTGAGGAATATTCTGTTTTCAGCCGCAGTGTGCAAGTGCCCCCCACTGAGGCAACCATGTGCGAATCACAGGATGCTCGGCAGCATCCGCGGTTCTAAACTTCGATTCCCGAAGCTTCACACGAAGTCTCATTGTCATATAGGCGGCTCAAGAACTAGCAACCGTATTCTCATGGTCCCTGTATAGTTATGGTACCACATGGTCTAACAGACATAACGTATGAAAACTCCTAGCCAAATTCTGAAGGTTTCTGTATTCTCGCATGTCAGCTTCGGGTGTAGAAGTAGCCATAGCCGACCTCGAAAGCCGGCTATTTGGATTTAGGGCTTAGGGTTTAGGGTTCTTGTATTGTCAAGCATTACCTCTGTGCCAAGGCCCTTTGAAACCCCAGCCCCTAAGCCCCAAACTTAGCCATGAAGGGTTGAGACAGGGGGTGGAGGGGGTGTAGTGCTGAAGATCGCTGTAGGGTTTCATGGTGGTTGGGGAGGCCACTGGTCGGGCACAAACGCACTCAGGCGGCCGTCCTAACGGGAGCACCTCCCGCAGAGCAGATGTGCTTGTGGCTGCTGGAGCAGTTCTGGTGGCTCTGACTCGGTTCTCTTGAGTCCAGGACTTCTTCTCGCACTGTGCGAGGAAGCTCGCTTTGGACAAGAAGATCTCATGGCAGACGGAAACGACAACAGGGAGGCTCAGGCCCGGCAGTAGAATCAAAGTCGCGAAGCCCTAAATGCTGAACGCCACAAACCCTCAACCCCACAGCACCCAACCCTAAGCCCTAAACCCTGACTCCCGAACCTGAAAAGATTGAACCCTAAACCGCTAGCCGCCAACCGCCTGCACCCCTGAACGTGGTGGAACCCAAGGCCCCAAATCTTAAAGGCCAACCAATGAACCCTGATCTCGAACCCAATAAAAGCCCTAGCACTAACATATTAGGGAAAATATTTTTCCCCAATATGTTAGTGCTAAAGGCCAACCAATGAACCCCGATCTCGAACCCAATAAACGCCTTACTATGTAGCGCTTTGGGACATTTTATATTTTCCCTTATTGGGCTTAAGAGGATCTTACTTACTGATATTTTTCAAAAGCTTTAAAAGCCCCACCTAGCCTAGCTGAACTGTTGTTCAACCTTTCTGCCACCTTGACATCGAAAGCTTAGCCCCTACCTGTGGCCCAAAAGACCTACCCTTTTAATGAATGTTTAGAAACCATAATAAGGAACCCTAAAAAGGTAGGTCTTTTCGGCTACAGGTAAGCCTTAAACAACCCCAAAGCCTAAAACCCCAAACCACAAACCTTAAACAAATCAGAGGACAAGATGTCCAGCGTGGCACCTTCGCCCATCGGCATTGCGTGGCGAAGGACCAGAGCACAGGTGAAGACTTCTGCGCCTTGGCGTGTGCTTAGAGATTTAGGGTTTGGGGTGTGGGGGGTTTAGGGTTTACGGTTTAGGGTTTATAGGGTTTCGGGGTTTGGGGTTTGGGGGTTTGGGGTTTAGGGCTTATAGGGTTTAGGGGGGTTGAGGGTTTGGGGTGTAGGGTTTGGGGTTTAGGGTTTACGGTTTAGGGTTTATAGGGTTTAGGTGTTTGGGGTGAAGGGTTTTGGGGTTTAGGGTTCAGGGTTTAGGGTTTAGGGGTGTAAGGTTGGGGTGTCTTTGGGGGTTTTAATTTTGAGGTCGAGGGTTTGGCCCTAACTCAACAGCCTAAACTCTCAAAGCCTTAAACTTTGACCCCCCGGATCTCTGAAGCGAAGCCCTCAAAGCCAAGAGCCCCGAAACTTCGAGCCGAAATCGGAGCCCGGAAGCCCACCTCGACGTAGAACAGAGATTGCGGCTTGAGGCTTTTAGTAGGTTTTCGGGTAAGAGTGTAGGTATTTCTGGGTGTAAGGTTTAGGTTCCAAACGCAACTCTCCAGAGGCTTCCTGAACAACCTCGACCTCGGTCCGCAGGACCTGTGAGCCGGTTTTTCGGGGCTTTTGGGTTGATGGGCTAGGTTCCTGAGTAGTATCTTTTTTATTTTAGGGTCCCCGTATTAAACCCCGAATAGTAGGAAAAAGCGTACCCTTACTAGAAATGGGCTACTCAGGAACCTAGTAGGGTTTGGGTTTACATGCTTTAGCGGGTTGGAGAGTTTTGGATGGTTTAGAGTTCAGGGTTCGGGCTTTGCGTGTAGGTTTTAGGCCAACCTGTTCAGGGTAGAGCTTCTGATTTTGGGCTTAGGCTATCGTTCAGGGGCTAAAAACTCCTAAAACCCAAAGCCCTAGGCTAGCGTTCAGTGGCTGAAAACCCCAAAGCCCTGAATCCTAAAGCTTGAAAATCGGGGTTTCGAAGTTTAGAGTCTTTTCCGTTTGGGGGGTTTCTTGGAAAGGAGTGTGGGGCCGACAGCTCAGGGCTTTTAGGGTTCAGGCTTTAGCATCGTAGTGCTTTTCTCGTCTCCACTTGGAGGATCATGGTATTTAGTAATTAGGGTTATAAGTATCTTAATTGGGGTTATAAGTACTTATAGCTGTAGTTACCTTACTCATACCCCCCAATTGCTAAGTCCCATGATCCTTTCAGTAGTCACTCGGGAACAGCCCCAACCCGGAACACCCGAGGGTTCAGAGCCGGACAGGCGCAGTACCGGGCCGAGCTCTGGTGCTCGGCCTACTTAAAGGATCATGCGACATAGCAATTGGGGTTATAAGTAGGATAAGTAGGGTTTAGGATTTAATTAGGGTTAATTGGGGTTTCATTCAGGGTTTTGGGTTTATTAGGGTTAATTGGGGTTACAAGTAAGGTTGCACGATGTTGCTTCAGGTCCGCCCTTTTGCTTTTTTCAAGGCAGAGTGAGCGACACTCGGTGACCTGCACAGCCATGGAATCGATCGCGGCTGTCGCCGCCACCTTCGATGTTGAAGCAAGGCTCGCGAAACGATCGTCCTTTCTGGGTCGGTTGCCGTAAAGTAGCCTACTGCTCTGGAGCTGCCGCAATGGCAGGAGCTGACAAAAATGAGAACTTGAAGACATGGCCGAAGAGAGCGTTCGAAGGCCTGCTCTTCGATTGCAAACGAGCACTCCATGAGCAGCCTGAGAAGCTTGATCTCGGAAGGAAGCGTCTTCCGTGAGGTTCTTAGGATGGTAACATAGGGCATATCGGGACCTTATATTACCAATACTTTTTTTTTTTGCGGGGTTCTTTATTATATTTATAGTAACGTCCCCAAAACCCTATTCTAATTTTTAAGACCCCTAGAGCAGCATCCGTCGGTTTTGCTTTAGGTGCGTGGTAGGACCTGCATTGGTCGAATCGCAGCAGTGCAGAAGATCGACAGAGTCAGGCAGATCCCGTAGCTGTAGTTGTACTAGGCTCCTGAGTAATATTTTTTTGCACTTTTTATCGTATGGTTCCCTCATTGAAACTGAACACCAGGAAAAAGGGTACCCTTATTATAAAGGGACTACTCAGGAACCCAGTATAACTACTTATAACCCCAGTTGAGTTACTTATAAACTTACTCACTAAGTCCCATGATCCTCCAAGTAGGGGTATCGCGTATGGTGGTGAGACCGCCCGGCCAACCAGGGCGTGTCCGGAACACGCAAACCCCGAACCCGGAACCGAAATCGGGGACCCGGAACCCTTTCGTGCAAGAACGACGATCTGCCCTGCTGTAGGGTTTAGGACTTTAGGGCCCAAACCCTACACAATAATTAAACCCTGAACCCTAAACCCCAAACCCACTTTGGGGTTTGGCCGCTTTGGGGTTCAGGGTCCAGGGTTGATGGCGTCCCTTCAGCCTCTTGGAAGGAAGAGGTTTTCTGTTCGGCATCCGGTATAGACCCTAAACGGTGCACATGTTGGAAGAATACTTACACCTATATATATATATATATATATATGTATCTCTCTCTATATATATAGACATACATATATATATATATATGTATGTATATATACAATCAGTATTCAGCTACCAGTGCCCTTCTTCATTCAGGGTTCCTTGTTTTGTAAGCATAATTAACAATATGTCGGGGAACCCAATCACTGCGGCCTCTATAGTATCAGGGTTAACACAGACTCCTTGATTGATAAACCCTTTCACCTTTATAGGGATTACAGCATGGATCCTTTGTAATTAACAGAGCCTTTTGCATACGCTGGGTTGATAAATCAGGAGTCTACAACAAGGCTTTCGTGCTTGCCGCTCTCTGTGCGTCACGAGTGGAGTGAGAGTTGAAGGGCAGTTGCATCATCCCACCCAGCAACGACCTTAGAACTTGGGGTGCCCTGAGTTAGAAGTTGAAGCCTAAACCCAGAGCCCGAAACGACGTTGGAAATCCCGAACTTCCAGTCTTTAATTGTAGATCCGAGCATAGATCCGAGTTTCACTGCCGATTCTCGAGCCCCCGGCAGGAAACTTTCATCGCGCGAAACTCCATCCTTTCTGAATATGGTGTACTGGGCTTCGAGCTGGGCTACAGCTACGAGAACCCTCGCGCATTGGCTCCTTCGATGAGTTACAGCTGCGGCCAAGTGTAAGGACAAGCATAGTTGGCAATAGCTCTCAGGCATGTTTTGTCACTTTCTGGTAACGACAGGCCTCTGAATTATGCAAAACCGAACCTGTTGTATCCTCCGGTTGTATGTATAGCTCAGTTGGTGTCTTCGTCCCAGCTACCACATCACTCTTCTCAGTAGCTGGGTGGGTACACTTTACACGTTTTGAGATAATAATCCCTTCCCCCTAATATTAAAACGCCCCCCCCTCCCNTTTGGCTCTATTAAAACACATACAAATCTAGGCCCCCCCCTAATGTTGCCCCTTTTAAATTGAATGTGGGGCCCGAAACCGCGAAATCCCGGGGGCCGGGAGTTTTAATATTAGGGGGGACTTTAATATTAGGGGGAAGGGATTATTATCTCCTACAAAACTGAAAGCATATGCCATTTTGGGCTTATAAACTCAGCGGATTTAGGGGTTAGAGCTTCCTGAGCTTAAGGGAACGAGGAAACTCTGAGATTTCGAGGTTTCAGGATTTAGTTGAGATTGCGAGGTTCCAAGGTGTAGGGTGTTGTTCTCAGGTCTCAGGGTTTACGGGGGATTGGGAGGTTTCAGGTTTAGGGTTTTGAGTCTCGTTTTTGTCCGGCTTCTGATATGTTGATGCTTGCTTTGGGCACGAAGGGCCGTCGCGAAAGCACTGTTGCCCAGTACGTCCTCGACGGGATACAAGCTTTGGAGTTTTGGATTGGGGGTCTCAGACAGGCGGAAGGAACGCCTCCCACAGCCACATGCGTCACGCAACAAACTTGCCATGCATGCTCCGTTCTGGGAAGCTCTAGAAATCTGCCTCCCTAACCCTTGTAACCCTAAACCCGAAACCCAGCCTTTGACTTCGAATTTCTTCTCGCAGAAGAAGTGCGAGTCGAACCACAAAATATCATGGCGAGTTGCATGGTTTAGGGTTTAAGTTTAGGGTTTAGGATCCTCAGCGAAGTAGGACACCGAAAAGTCCATCATGCCTCGATCTATAATGCAAATCTACGTAAAACAAGCTTAGGTCGATTGGGAAGCCTAGAATCTTAAAACTCCTGTATATAAGAAATCACCGCAAAGGGACACAAACACGGAGCAATGTTCATAATAACCCTAAACCGCCCAGGTCCTTTGGGAAGCGCAATTCGGTGACTTCGCCAACACGGCACAGGTCATGATCGACCAGCCTCTTGTCAGCGCTGGGGGCGAAGCCATAATCAATGTTAGAGTTTTGAGTTTAGGGTGTAGGGGTTTAGGGCTTGGGGTTTAGGGTTGGTTCAAGGGAACATATCTTCAAGAAAGCCGTGTTAAGGCACCGTGGAACTTCAGGTATTTTGAGCCACAGGTCAGCGTGGGGTATAGGTTTAAGGCGGATTACTGTTTCGGGCCCTAGTGGGATCTTGAGGAAACAAAGGAACCTTAAATGTTATTGAGCCTAAATCGTAGGTTCTTTTCTATAAATAGGCTTCAAAAGCATGAGATTAATTCAGTAGTGAAACCTGTGGTAGGCTCTTCGAAGCCGTTACATCCTAAATCCCTAAATCTAACAGCGCGCACAAAACCCTTCAAGCTTTGGGTTTAGGGTTTAGCGCCCGGGGTACGAAAAGCGCAGGTTCGTCTCTGCTGGGGAGCACAAGTGGCTTCAGCAGACCGGTTTGGTCATGCTCCTCCCGCACGGCTACATGGGCCCTTCGGCGTGTCTAATTTTACTAATATAGGCTTCAGGGACGAGGATGTGTTGGCTGTTAAATTTGTAGCTTGGGTCCTGACTTGCAAGTTTGGGCGCGGATGCCCTGAACTCTTATCGTAAGCCTCCCCTCAAAAAAGTAACGACACTAACAAAATGGAAACACAGTCAAACACATAAGCACACAACAAGCTTTGCTGGACGTAAATCGGCCTATGTTGCCACGGCGGTTCCTGATAGCCGAACCCTAACCCCTAAACTCCCCCCCCAACAGTGATATAGGGGCCTTAATAATTAGACTAGAGTTTTGGCACCCATTATACTATATGTACACTAGGGAACCCCCCCCCAAAAAAAATAGTATGGGTAATTCTGAAACCCATAAGCCCTTTCTTCTAAGTTCACAACGCTGAAACCTCTGCAGCGCAGAGCGCTGAATACCCTTGCAACCAGGAGTAGTCCACATGTTTTGCGGGATTATTTTGGTTTAAAGATTGTTGGTTTGCAACATAGGTTCCCGATTAATTATTTGGAGCCCGGGATGATTGTACTATAAGAATCATAACAGCAGAAATTATGGCAGTAACAATGATAGTAATGGATAAGATTCTTTTTGTAGTAAACTCGCAACAATACTAGCAAAACTCATAAGGCTACTAACAAATACAATAACAGTGACAGTATCTACTAACCAGAGCATCAATAGTAACAAGAGTAAAAGCAGGCAATAACAGTTGAAAAAAGGCGTTACATATTTATGCATATATGGTTGTATTTAGCATTTACATTTAATTTGTATTTAAGATTCTGGAAAAGCATACATGAGCTATCTTGATCAATACGGCCCTTGTTGTATCTGGCTGTCTGGGGTCGAGCTGCGGTTTGCATTTTTACGCATCACTTCAATCTCGCTGGGCCTTGTAAACTGGGCTTTGGAGTACCATACTGTAATACTTTTTTCTCCCTGGTTACTTAAAAGCCCAGTAAACTCATAGTTAAGAGTTCGGGGTTTAGGGGTGTAGGCCGTAGGGGTTTAATGTAAAGCGGGAGCATCCATCATGAGGTCAAGTTCCCAAGTCTTCTTCTGCGCCGGGTTCTTTTTTCCAAAAACATACTGAATATGATTATTCACATCTTTCTGCCATCATCTAATCCCCCTAAACTAACCCCTGAACCCTAAACCCCAAGTCCAAAACCCCTACCCTGTAACGTCTGGAGCTTCTTCCATGTACCCATAATAGATAGGGACCCCCAAAAGGCCGAAGTACCTACTAAAGGGGAGTTTCCGAAAATTAGGGGTACCTTAGGTTCCTTTAAAGGGATCCTTTAAGGGTTCCTATAAGGGATCTATAGGGTTTAGGGTTTAGGGAGTTTCCGAAAATTAGGGGTACCTTATTTGGGGGTCCTTTTTATAAGGATCCCACTATTTAGGGTACTATGTTAGGGTCCCCTGTTTTCGGAAACTCCCATATGGACACATGGAGTCTTAGGGCTTCCCCTAAGGGTCCAAGTACCTAATAATCATATACTCTCCAAAATCCTAACCTACATAACTACTATCCTAAAACCGAGTACCTAATTATTGGGTCCTTTGGACCCTTGGGCTTCTGCTTCTGAGGGCAGGGAGCTGAGCATTCGTCCTGTCGACTGGAGCGCTACCTTCAGCTGAGCCGGAGACCTGAGTCAGGGCTGCGAGGGCCTTCCCAGGACTACCGGGTTTTTTAGGGGTTTTAGAGGGTTCTTGTAGGCTTTCTTAGGGGTTTAGAGGGTTTATAGGGTTTAGGGGTTTTTTAGGGTTTATGGGTTTTTTACGGTTTCTAGGTTTTTTTTCTGGATTTTAGGGTTTTTAGAGTTTCTTTGGGGTTTATAGGGCTTATAGGGGTTTAGGGTGCGGGGCCTCGTAGGGCTTCTTGGGGCCTGTGGGGGTGGAGCACGTTTCGTTGAGAGTTTCAGGCTTTTGCTTGTCTGGCTTGCTCTTACATCGTGCTTACCTAAACCCCCCAAACGTAGGCAAAATATTGGCCCAATACCTGTGAAAGGCCATGCTTTTGGGGCCCAGGCATGGATTTTAAGCAAGTTTGGCCTTCAAAAGCTTGTTTGCCAAGCCTTTCGCTTTTAGTGTGTGAGTGTTTCGTGTCTGTCTGTTTTTGTTCGCAGACTTCGGGTTTGTAGCCCCTGGCTTCAAAGTTTCAGGGTTTAGGGTTTGGGGTATGCAGGGCTGTCGGGCTTGGATCTTCGGGCAAGGGGGTTTGCATGGCACTCTAGTAAGAGTCATGTCACGACCACCACCGCTACAACCACCACCACTGCCACCACCGTCACCACCAGCACCATCATCACCAGCGCCACCACCATCACCACCACCGCCACCCCGGTCTCCAAACCCCTGCCCCACCCACCAGAACAGGAAAAACACGATTCAACTACGAATGCTTGGATCTGTCTGAAGACCCCAAGATGTAATTTAGGACTACAAAACACAGCTGTGGTTTTTGGGTCTAGGGTTTGGGATTTGGGCGCTTTGTCCATTGCTTTACCTTGTGGCCAGGCTTTGGTCATTGAGGCTTTAAGCCTTAAGCCAGACCCAGACCTGAGCACGAAACCTCCTAGACACCACATCCTAAGCATGAACCCTAAACCCTAAAACCGCAGTCCCCGATCTGCAGGCATGCAAAATGACTGCAGCTTTTGGTTTTGGGCAGGGATGCCATGGTTCCCCAGCCACCCCAGGAGAACAGAAGCCCCTCCCTATCATTCGTGCCTTCGCAGGTTCAGGGTTTGGGTTTCAGGGTTTAGGTATATAGGAAACCCAAGCCGGAAGCAGCATTGAACGCCAGATCCTACTCCTGGCATCCCCATGCTTGCAAATGCTAGTAAGTAAGGCAGCCGCCCAACTGCAAATGAAGCCTACCCTAACACTGAACCCTAAACCCTGAACCCTACAGGAACCCTAAACCCCACAATTTCGGCCGTTTCGGGCTACTGCGCGGGGGTTCAGTCTCGCCCAGCCATGGCCGTCGTTAGTGCACACTAATGCCACCATGGATTTTGTGGCAGCCGCTCGCAACGGCACCCATGTCTACCATGTGGGATCCCTGAAGGACGCTACCAGGTTGGCTTTAGGGTTCAAGTTGAAGGACATTGCGGCAGGTCCGGCTTTTGTTAGGGTTTGCAAGGGTTTGGTGTTAACTTTGGAAGTCTAGTCAAGGGAAGCCGAACTGGGGGTCCTACACCCTAAACCCTGAACCAGACCACACCAAGCAATAAATCTAAATCCTAAACCTGAATTACTAAGCCCTGAACCCTAAGTCTTTGACATCTGCAGTCCTTTGAGATCAAGGACTCCATTAAAGGGTCCTTGGGGGAGGACTTTCACGTAGGCCGGTTGTTCGATTCGCGTTCAGGTTTCGGCTTTTGTTGATTGTCGACCGAGTGTTTCTTTTCTCGATAGTCTGACGCCTGTTTCACGTCATGCTCAAACTTGTGGCAGCTTTAACTAGGCGCTCATGCAGCAGAATGAAGTTGTCTTGAAACTGTTTCACAAGTCTCACCCTTGAGTACCCGTGCCAGGAAGAGCCAGCGCTGGTGCAATCCCTTCCACCTGCGCATCCAGGCACAGACGATGCACTTTTCTCTCGTTGCAGAGACCAAAGAATCGCGCGACTGAAGGAAGATGATCGTATTGGTGTCAACACCTTGTTTTAACAAGAGCCATTATGCGAATGGCGATCTTTGATCCGCTGTGCACGCTGATGATGCCGATGCTGATGGTGGTGGTGGTGATGATGATGATGATGATGATGATGATGATGATGATGATGATGATGATGATGATGGCTATCCTGATGGTGATGGTGATATAGTGATGAATGCTGGTGATGACGTCGTTGACTTTGTGAGTGCGCGACTGTGCGAATTGATGTTTGCTGTGGTAGTACTCATAGGGATCTGTATTTGGGTGTTGACGAGGACAGCCGTGTAACAGTGTTAGGACGACGACACGCCACGCCGCGAGTGAGTTACCCTAGGGGTCCATGTACCCACATAGTGCATACTTTGGCCTTAAAGTAGTCCCTATATAGGTGCCAAAGTATATACTCTTTGGGTACATGGACCCTTAAACTCTAAACCCTTATAGAACCCTTAAAGGAACCCTTATGGTACCCTTAAGGGAATCCTTATAGGTACCCTATCTGGGTATAACCCCTTTGGATTCAGGAATATTCCTTAAAGTATCGTAGGATCCCTGATCCCTAGTATGGTTTTCAGGAACCTTAAACCGTAAACCATACTAGGGATCAGGCATAATACTCCTTAATTCAGGGATATTGAAGTCTCTGGGTATGTGAACTTGACTTAGTAAGTTGGTTATAAGTAGGGTTCTAATTGGGGTAACTCCATTTAGGGCACTTATAACTCTACTTATAACCTACTTACTAAGTCCCATGATCCTCGAAGTAGACCCTAAACCCTAAACCCTTATAGTACCCTGAAGAGCTTCAGGCTCTAGGGTGGCTCAAGGGAGGCAAGACCATGCATGCACGCAGATCGAAAGTGTTTTTACACAAAGGCAAGCCTGTGCTGTGAAGCTACTTCCTTGACAGNTACCCTGAAGAGCTTCAGGCTCTAGGGTGGCTCAAGGGAGGCAAGACCATGCATGCACGCAGATCGAAAGTGTTTTTACACAAAGGCAAGCCTGTGCTGTGAAGCTACTTCCTTGACAGATCTTTACAAGCTTCAGAAAGTCCTTAAGACATTGCCTGACTTAACTCAAGATGCTCAAGCTTCTCGCTTAAGCCACAGTGCATACAGCCGTAGATCAGACGTGTTCACCTATACATTCACA
>BGNK01001205.1:6656-53288 GCA_003297005.1 Symbiodinium sp. clade A Y106 | reverse complement strand
TTTACAAGCTTCAGAAAGTCCTTAAGACATTGCCTGACTTAACTCAAGATGCTCAAGCTTCTCGCTTAAGCCACAGTGCATACAGCCGTAGATCAGACGTGTTCACCTATACATTCACATACCCCTATAGATCCCTTAAGAGAACCCTTTAAGGAGCCCACTAAGTCCCCCTTCAAGAAGGCAATGCGCACTGCCTGGCAAGCAGCGCCGCCGGCTACCTCGCAGTGCTCTTGCACCAGATCTTTGGTCTCGAGATTTATTACAGGGGCCTATATAGTAAACCCCATAAAGTTGGAAACCCAATTGTGCTGGGATTCCTTATACATTACTCTTAAGGATTGAGGCTATTGGGTTTCCAACTTTTGGGCTTCTACTGTAATACTATACGCTTAGGGTTTAGGGTTTAGGTTACAATTACCTATACTATTGTGGGGGATTCCTTATTATTATGATTGTAGTTTAATGGGCCCCAAAACTCTAGTCTAAGTATGAAGGCCCCTAGATTACACAGGGTTTAGGGCCTAGGGCTTAGGTTTAGGCGTAGGATTCAGAGGCGTTATATGGTTTAAATGAGCGATGTGCCGAGCGACTTCCATCATGCTGTGTTGCTTGGTTCTGAGGTTTGAACGTTCGAGGTTGCAGCTTAGACGCCCTAAAATATAAAGAGCCCTAGGGTAATGATTAGTTCGAATCTGTCTTTGGGCTTGGCTCTGTACTGTAGTAGGGCTTAGGGCTTATAGGCCCTCGGCTCTAAACCCTAAACCCTCCACCCTAAACCCTAAACCTAACGGTTCAATGTGAAGGACTGGATCTGTGGGGATTTGGGACATCCCGTGGCTACTGGCAGATCGGAGAGAGAAGGCCTCTCACTGCAGGGATGTCACCAGCAAGGTTGTAACATGGAGATGGAGGTCTGCATATTCTCGTATAATCACTTTCTTTCTCTCTCTCTCTCTATATATATATATATATATATATAACTGTCTGAAACTATCTAACTGACTAACTAACTATACTATAGTCTATAGTATACATACCCCAAGGCACAAATGCATTTGTTCAGGCCCCTATAGTAGAGTTGGTGACTGATGTTCGATCTTCAGAGCAGTGTGATAAGTCTTAGAAGCGACAAGTATCAGGCATGGGCATTTTCGCCACGAGAGTAGCATCACGACATTAGTGTTTCCGTATGTATGCATGCTTGCGTGCATACATGTAGCGTATGTATGCATGTCTGTCTGCGTGCAGGCGCTTGCGTATGTAGGAAGACCGAAGACAGATGATGTACATGTTTTTGAATCTACCATAGACATGGAATGTTTGGGTATAACGGTGATGCAGGAGGTTCAGAACTGCACTGCGGCTCCTCCCTTCCGCAAAGCTCCAAGGTTAGAAGTATGGGCCCCTAGTATGGGCCCTTAGCCCTTTAAGGGACTTTAAAGGGTACAAATCGGGTACATATTAGGTATGATAAGGATCCCAGGCTTAAGGGCCCACACTAGGGGCCCATGGTTCCATCCTAAGAAAAGCCTCTGGAAAGCCATGCTGTCAGATGGGGATGCAGGCTCCCGGGGGGGAGGTTTGGTATTTAGGGTTTAGGATTTAGGGTTTTGAGGCTGTAGGGTTTTTAGGGCTTCAGGGTTTAGGATTCAGGGTTTGTGCTTTAGGGACGGGATCCGAATTTGTTCGAGTGTTGCCCTAAGGGTCCAAGTACCTAATAATCATATACTCTCTTAAATATTGAGCTACTTAACTACTATCCTAAACCCAAGTACGTAATTATCGGGTCCTTTGGACCCTTAGGGTTGGGGCCTGCCGGCACTAGAGTGTTGAGTAGGGGGTTTTAGGGTTTAGGGCTGAACAGACTTTGGATTCAAGCTTTCGCTGGGGCTCTTCGTCAACCAGCTCCATCAATCCGAGCCCTTGAAGCCCTGAACGGCTTGGGCTTTGGACCCTCGAGACCGGATAGGTTGAAACACAACGCTGAGCCTTGAAGCAACCAACCCTAACCGTTTGGCAGGTGTCCACTCCTCTTGGCATCAGCCACTGTGAAATTCCCTCACAATCTGGGCCGACGGCTCCTATTCTCAGGCATGTGCATGGGGTGTCCAGGAGTTTTTGTCGCAAGGCTTTGAAAGGCTTTTGCAAAGTCTTCTGCTGGGTTGCACCTAAACCTCTTAACCCCCCGGCCCCTAAACTATCAATTTGTTTTCGCGGGTCTGGGGGCACAGAAACAGGGAGCCCAAAGATAGATCTACGTCTTTTGGTTTAGGCTTTTAGGATTTAGGGTTTTAGGGGTTAGGGTTTCAGTGATTAGGGTTTTAGGGTTGAGGGTTTGGGTTTTCGGAGGCTGTTTTGCTAAGAGAATAGAGTGCGGTGCAGCCTGGGGAGGTCTTCCGGGTTTGTTGGGCCCAGCTTTTCGCGTAGTATAGTAAGTACGACAGGGGGGCTTGATAATTACCTATACTATTTTGGCTTTGGGGGCTCCTTATTATTGTAGATATATATATATATATGTATGTATGTATGTATGTATCCCAGAGGGTCCACATACACTACTATTATGGAATCAGGTCCCCAAAACCAAAGTAAGGATGACCTTTTGACACTCAATTCCATGATAGTAGTATATATGGACCCTCTTCTGGGTAAGTATTTAAGGATCCCAGGGTTAAGGGCCCATGCCAGGTGCCCATGGTTTCAACCTTAGAGACTCATGAGTATCACCTGCAAGACGAATGTCCGCGTAGAATAACCCTACGGGTCCATATACCGGAATAGTATATACTTTGGCTCCAGAGTCTTTACATAGGGACTACTTTAAGGCCAAATTGTATACTACTTGGGCACATGGACCCTCAGGGATAATATACTCAAAGCCATTTGCACTGATTCTGGATCTAAATCGGTCCCTTGCCTTCGGACTGGTTTTCTTAAGAGCTCCCGCGTGTACCCTAAACCCCAAACCCTAAACCCTAAAAGAATCCTTAAACCCCTAAACCCTTAACCCTAAAAGGAATCCCCAAACTCTAACCCCTAAACCCTCAAAACATCCCTAAACCCTAAGCCCTAAACTAGCGCTGTCTGCCTGGAAGAGGTGCTACTTCTCGCCTCGCAGCTCCTTCCTGGCTACCGAGCCGCATTTGGAGCAAGCAAGGCAATACTGCGTAGTATTGTTGATGATATATATCCTGCATTACCTTAAGGACCTTGAACTATGGGACTTATGGCATTATAATGCAGGATATATATCATCAACCGTATCCTGTTGTAGCTTGTAGGGTTCCTTAAGGGGCGCCTTGAAGGGTTCTATAAGGGATCTATAGATTAGGGTGCTAAAGTAGGCAACTTGACCTTCTTGAGTATTCTATCCACTTTGTATAGGACACCAGGAATACATCAAGGACAGTTAGTTGATGGAAACTATGCCGGTAGATGTGTGCATAGTAAAAGAATCAATAGAAGTCGTTGCTTGATATTCCCTATGAAACTGTGCTGTGCAGTTCGGAAACACGATACCACCACGGTACGAAGTTACCTGCTCCGCTTTCCTGTTTACCTCCTACAGGGTTTCACCGGACAGCACTAGTGTATTATTTAGGTTTTAGGGTTTAGGGTTTAGGGCTTAGGGAACCCTAAACCCTAAACTCTAGACCCTATTTCTTATAGTCTTTCAGATTGTGAAGATCATGCAGGAATTGTCAGGCTGAGTCGCAACTCGCATCAGGCGCGACTACAGACTGCGAGGCCCACCATCACTTTCAAGCAGGGCCTTACCTAGAGGCTCCATAGTAGTTCCTTGTGGGGGTTCATATTTAGAATCCTATAAGGTAATCCCCAAAAGGAACTACTATGGAGCCTATGGGTACAGGCATGTGACAGGCTCATAGCCAGTTTAGTATTTTTGGAGCTACTTGCATGCAGGGTTGCGAGTCGTCGCAAGCACCCCTCGACCATGAGCCCCGGCATCCTCCAACCTACACTAACCATCAAGCACCAAAGTCCTGCATAATTACCTATACTGTTTTGGGGGTTCCTTATGATATTTATAGTATAGCGGGCGCTAAAACCCTATTGTAATTAATTCCGAAACCACAAAATGCTACACCGCAAGGTGACATGGGAGCAACTGGGCGGCTTGAAGTTGGAACCTTCCGATGGCAAAGGGAACGGGAAACCTGCCTTTGCTGCCTGGCCGACAGGGCGGTGAAGAGAAGAGGTGGAATCAAACGGCCTTGATAATGATACTTGGGATTTGGTATATAGTTTAGACTATGTTTGTGGTGCGGGCTAGAAGGGGGCCTATGAGTAACCATTCAGTTCTTGGGTAAGGGCGTACAGCCTATAAGGGCTCGAGAAACACAAAGAATCACAATTAAGGTTTTCTGGAATCCGTTCTGGATCCCCGAACCCTGCTTTTTTGGGATTAAGCAATATAGAACGCCCCAGTGAGGGTCAAGATACATAGAGTTGTCTACGGCCGAAGGTTTTGCAATACCTTCGGCTTGAGAACCGATTCTCGACCCTGAAATACAGAGCAAGTTGAAGCCTCGCTTCAGTGTTTAGGGTTTACGCTTTCGGGTTTAGGGTGCCCTAAACCGTAAGCCTAAACCCCTAAACACCAAGAGCACTCAAGCCTTATCCTGAAGCCTCAAGGCCCCAATGAACCCAACACCCCCAGAGCCTTAGACCCTACACGCCCTATGAACCCTTCGTAGCACAAGCCCCGAGAATCCTAAGATCGAACCAACATCTCCGAAGCAGAAAGTTCTAAATCTCCCAACTAGGCCCTCAGAACTCACACAGAGCCGCAATAATCCCCAAACCCGAAATCCCACCACCCACCTTCAAGATTGTATCCCAGAGGTATAAGTAGTATTTAGTAAGACAATCCATCCTGACCATCTACTTGTAGTCCGTCTATAGTTCTCTTTCTCCTTAAATCTCATATAGAGTTATAATAGAGGCCCCAAAACCACCAACAAACACCAACCCCTTCGTAGAACGTTTGAAAAACCACTGTAATCAATCCGGTTTCCATTCGTAACATCTCATGCAGATCCCTTTAGGGAACCCTGACAGAAGCCCTTTGACCTAGTAGTAGAGTAGGTAACCTTTAACCTCTTGGGGTAGTATAACCCCTATATAATCCTTATATTTTGAAAAAGGTGAACCTTTGGTTCCCCATGATACCTGACAAGTAGGTTGAGGAGCCTATGAGGGAACCCTACAGTACTGATGAAACATCTCTACACCAAGCCGTCACACCCTAAACCCTAAACCCTTAACCCTGAACCCTAAACCCAAAACGCCATACGAGGCTCGAGCAGAAAACCTTCGTGTTTGGTCACTGCGGCGCCGTCCCGGGGCATCGCGTGAATTTGACTTCAAGCACCTGGCCTTGTTGGACTAGGGCCCTAAACCCTACATCCTTAAGCCTAAACCGTGGACTCTTAAACCCTGAGCCTTAAATCCAAAGCCTTTCATGGCTTAGGACGAAAAGTCCGGGATGAGTGGCTTTTAGGCTGCTGGACCCAAAGATCGTTGTATGCAGGGGTTTCGGGCTTTTCGGGGTCCATCGTTTGCCATTTTGGGGTTCAAGGCTGATAAATGAGTATTGCGCGTGTTGGTGAGTGTGCAGAAGGACCCCTACCATGTTAAGTGTTCCACCGTTTAATTCAGGGGTCATACCCTGCAATTTTGTAGGGTTTGGGTCACGACGATCCGCTTCGATTTTCTAAGGCCCTTGACCGGCACCCGGAAAATGTATAACTTACTGTATAACACTCTATCAAGCCCCGCTCTTGTCAGTGAGGCCCTCATATTGTTGGCTTTGTTGGCTGTCTTGCTACCTGACACTACCTACCTATCGTCTCCATTGTAGTTGCTTTGCTCGGCTAGCCAGTTCATGGTTAGCAATGTAAGCTGTTCAGCCAAGACAAGAACTACAACGGAGACTACCTAGAGTCACCAATGAACCTTTCAAAGATGGAGATGACCCTAAACATTGGTACCCTTACCTACTTAAAGGTACCTTGGTTACTTTTGGTTGGGGGAAGCCCAGGATCACGAAGGACGGTAGCCAGCGTTTGGGCATCAATGTCGACCATCTGGATGGACGGAGCCTGGGATCCATTTTTTGTAGATTTACATAAGTTTGGTGGGGGCTTTAGAGGGTTATTACGAATCATGTACAGGAATCTTGATTCAGGCATAAGAGTGGTTGTCTTAAGTATAGGGGGTTAGAAGTTAGAAGGTGTCATCTCCTGACGAAAGCATTGCTAAACATCGTTCCCTTTCCCTCACCACATCACCGGTTTAGGCTCTATTGGGAGCCAGCTGATCCTGCCGAGATCAAAAAACCGCAGCTCTAAGCCCAACACCCTCAGTCTAAGTCCTACAACTAAACCCTAAACCCTAAACCTAAACCCTAAACCCTAAACCCCCAACCCCTAAAGGCCCAGACCCCTAAACCCCAAACCCCTAAACCCTAAATCCCTACACCCTAAACCCCAAAGAACCTACCATTATCAGGACTTATATAAGGAAATTACAAGAAGGAACCCTAAAAAGGGAGGCTCCTTAGGGTCCAAGTACACCCGAAACCCTAAACCCTAAACCGTAAGGAACCCTAAAGTGCTTGCAGATCCCTTCTCGTCCGACGTGTCGATCCTGGGTTGGTGGAGTCGCATCGCAGCGGCATCCGGGAGCGTAACAATGGCCTATACTGCCAGAATATGTAGGGTTCCTTTAGAGTGGTCTATAAAGGTTACTATAAGGGATCTATAAGGGTACAATACTCTAGGGGCCTAAGTATAAGTACCAATACTATTTTGGGGGTTCCGTATTGTAATTACAGTATAATGCAAAACCCTATTCTAATTATTAAGGCCCCTATAGTGAGTCGCGCACATGTGTTCCTTAAGATTAGCGGGGTTTACGGGGTAATTAGAGGGTCTACTAAGGCAACTAGGTAACTAGGTGTTCTTGTGGCTTGTGCGGCTTGATTCGTTTATGTCTTAATTACACCCTGGAACCTAAACCCTAAACGGTCAGCCTTACAAACCTGACCACCGGATGTTACATATAACTGAGCCTAAATTTCTCCAAGTAGCAAAGAGGCTTGGACTGCGTGGTTCGGGTCGCCAGAACACTTAAATCCTATTCCAAACCATGCTGGGCGTTATAAGCGTTTTTTCAAGGGTTTCATCGGGATTGCAAGCGGGGTTTAGCTTAGGGAGTATAGGATGTATTTAGTTTTTTGAGTTCGGGTGTTTACATGGGTTCAGCAGAAAAGCCCCCAACCCGAAACCAGGGGCCCGAAAACTAACAAGAAGCGCAACTTTCGGCCGGATCCGCAGACACCCAAGCCATAATGTCGATGGAAATTCTGGTGCAAGCCAGCATTCATCCCAGAAATCACGAGCTGGTGAAACACTAAACTCTAAATTACCTTATAGAAGCCGCTTGGAAGCCTTGTAGAACCCGAACCGGTCGACCCCACACCAACCCTACCCCTCAAACCACACACGCCCGACAAACCCTAACCCTACATGCATAAAGCGCTCGAGCCCTTACAGGAACCCAATTCAAATAAACCCCAAACAGAACCATGAAAGGCAAAATCCTAAACCCTAAACCCCTCAACCCTAAACCCTAAATCCTAAGCAGTACAGGTACAACAGCAATGCTGCTTCTGATCTGGTTCTCGCACCTGGTGACCAAATCATCCGAGTGAACAAGGCCGGGGAGGGCTCGAGCTCTCGGATTCGCGGTTGACGCTTTAGGCCTACTTAAAGGATCATGGGATCTTAGTATCCTTAAAGGGCTCCTTAAGGGGTTCCTTAAAGGGTTCTATAAGAGATCATTAAGGGTTTGGGGTTTAAGGATCATGGGACTTAGTAATTGGGGTTATAAGTAAGGTAAGTACAGTTATAATTACTTATAACCCCAATTAAGGTACTTATAAGCCTACTTACTAAGTCCCATGATCCTCCAAGTAGGGTTTGGGGCTTTAGAGTTTACTTGGACCCCAAATAACCTAAGTTCAAGACAAAAATAAAGAAATCCTGATAGGGAGCCCGAACAAGGAAGGCTTTATGGGGTCCAGGTAGGGCTTAGGGTCCAGGGTTTAGGGATTTCCGGGTTTTGGGTTTAGGGTTGAGAACCCTAAACCCTAAACCCTAAACCCAAATTTAGGGTTGAGGGCCGCCTCTAGGGAAGATCTTGAGCTTTCCAGGTGAGCTCCAATGCTGGGGCTGCAGCACTCAGTGAGGCGCGCCCTTCCGATGCGTTGCTCTAAACCCTAAACCTTAAACCCTATAAACCCTGTAAACCCTATCCTTTTTTCCTATGTCTTTGGGATTTTTTGCGGATGGAGGGGATTAAGCTTTGGGCTTTAGGGATGATTATAGGGACTTAGGGTTTGTTTTGTTGCTTGAGGGATGTGAGAATACTTTGTAAGGGCTTATAGGGTGTCAGAGAGTCAAGTGGGTATGTTTCGTAGGGCTGTAGGGTTGAAGGCAGTTTCGGGTGGTGCTTTCACTTAACGGATCTTGCTCTTAGAGCGTCTTTGACATGTGTTTTGGTGTCAGGGGGTTCGGAGGTTCCTTTGGAGAGCCAATTCTGGGCTTTTTAACCCGATCCCCCCCNCGAGCCCCCCCCCAAAAAAACAAGACACTCAACTCGCTCCCAAGCCCCACCAAAATCTTCAGACTTTAAGCCTAAACCGCACAAACACCAAACAACCCAGACCTCAAAACTCTAAAGCCTACAGTAATTAATATATAGGGGCCTTAATGATTAGAATAGGGTTTTGCGGTTTTGCGGCCCAATAATACTATAATTGTAGTAAGGAACCCCCCAAAATAATATAGGTAATCATTAAGGCCCCTATAGTACTATAACAAGGGAAACATACCAAATGGGCTTTCTATGCTGACTATGCTCTGACCAACCTCAATCAGGGTACTTATATCCCTACTTACTAAGTCCCATGATCCTCCAAGTAGAGCTGTGAGCTTAAGCCCCAGCCGCGCAGGAGATTCAAAGAGCCAAAGTTCTGCAGCTGTTCGTGCGCACTTCGGCACGCAAGCTCCAGAACCGGTTGATTTTCTTTTTCCTGCACCTTGTGCCTTAGGATTATAGGCTTCAGGGTTATACATGGGGTTGAGGGTTATAGGTTTTAGGGGTGTAGGTCTCGGGGGTTGTAAGATTGGAGGTTTAGGGTTTAGTTGATGCTTTTGGTCTCTATGCTTACCGTTTTTCAGGTTGATTCTTTTCGCCTACGTTGAAGTGCAGGGTCTGTTGGAGCCTCAGCAGCAGCAGCAGCAACAATTAGATCAAGCAAAGAGTCACCCAACAACGATCCGATCGCAACTTCTTCGGCTGTGTTGCCTGCACAAACGCCGTAAGCTTTGGCCCCAAATCCTAGACCACAAAAGCACATAGCAAAGCTCTTCCTCCATTCATTGCCCCAATCCACTTGGGGCTCGTTCTTAAGATCGTTTTAAAGGGTGGGCTTCGCAATATATACATTTCATCATACGGAAAACCTGGTCCAAGCAGAAAAAACCCACTCTGTGACATGCTGCGTGTGTTTTTTGGACAGGTACTTCGAGTTGGGATGTCATCTAAATCGCGTTGCTTGGGTACCCTCAGCGCTTCACAGACCTTCCAAAATCCCTTAATTCAGGAATATACCTTAAATCATATTAGGGATCCTATTCTACTTTAAGGTATATTCCTTAATTGAGGGGTTTTGGAGTCTCTGGGTTGCGCACGCCCAGGAAAGGGAGCTGGTTTCCTGGCCCCATCCACATCTGCCGGCTACTTCGCGCCCCACATATCGCCCTTGTACCTCAGCTGGAGTTACTTAAAGGGATCTATAGGGTTTAGGGTTTAGGGTCTACTTGAATGGGCAGGGGACTTAGTAAGTTGGTTATAAGTAGGGTTATAATTAGGGTCCCCTGCCCCTTCAATTAAGGTTTTGTGGTTTGAGTGCAGAGTTTCGGTTTTAGAGTCTGGGATTAGAGCCTTGGGCATTGAAGATTCACATACTTGGTAGCGCTGCCAAAACATATATCTTCCTGTTCTTACGATGCGTCTCCAATTTGCTGGGTTCTCGTGTTCCACTTATGTTGTTGATAACTGTAATGAGTTATTCGTTCTGTATATGTGATGCAGCGTATCACTGCAAGATGATTGACATAGGCTGCTGTAAATGCCACGGCAGCAGCTGCAGCCCCAGCAGGTGCGGCTGCGTTTGCTTTCTTTTGCCGCTGCCGCTGCTGCTTGCTGTTGCTCCACCTCACTACTACCACTACCACGACTACGATCATCTGATTCTTCGGCTGCTGTGTCGGCGTACTGTAGCTAGAATCAAGGTTAAGAAGTTAAGAAGAGTGCATGTCCTGCTGCTGCTTTTTCTGCTGCGGCGACGCCGCCGCCGACGACCAATAGCAGCAATGCCACTTTGACAAACAGCGAGTATGACTCGGGATCATGATCATCACCAGCAGTTCCATTATCGCCATCGTAACATCATCAGCAGCAGCACCAGCTGAAAAAGACAATATGCGTTGAGGCTGTTGCTCATGAACCTTGAAGTAGGGTTGCGCCCTCTCGCGTAGACAGGTCTTGGCCTCCTGTGCAGTGGACATGCGACGAGAGGTTCGCGTTCCGGTTCGTGAAGGACGACATCCAGGCCGGTTCCGAAACAGGGGATCGTCTCCGTCGTCACAGGTTCTGCAGAGATATTAGAACCGAGAAGAGCCCTGCACTAGGCCCTTCCTGCAAGAGATAGTTTTCAATACTTCGATCAGCATAACAAACATACTCTGACTAAGGAATGAAGCTTTAATAACTGCTAATCAACTCCTCCACCAACCGGTCGGGATACCCTCAGACAGTACAGAAAGGGTCGCCGTCGACAGTTTCGGAAATACCATCGACCGCTCACCCACCCCAGGCCTTCGATTCATAAAGTCTGCTCTGAACCCCAAGCCCAAAACCTAAATGAAAGCCCACGCAGGGCGAGAGCTGAAGAATTGTTTAGCCTTCGGTTCATAATATGAAGCCACAGTATGCTCCAGTACCCCCCCAAGCGCCCCTTAATAGAGCCCTTATGGTCCGCAATACTGGGTATTTGGGGGTATAATAGGGGGTAGTTGGGGGGTGCCTAGGCTCCCATTCAGGAACATTTTGAAATTGGTGTCCCGGGTAAGTCCCCCCAGCAACCTCACGATCTTTGACGGTGTTTGAGCCGGAAAAAAGGGCTCCTTAGAGCATCGCAAAACAGTCGTCATGGATTTGATTTCGCGGTCCGTTCAGTGCCCCACAACCCTATAAGTTAGTAGTCCGAACCCCTGCCTGCTGGCTTTGGAGAAAGAGTCGCTGCACTTAAAACAAAGTGAGTAGTCCTAACCCTGATGAATCCCGTGACCCTGAAGATACCGTTTCAAAGATTTTCTGGTCCTGAATGATCGGTAGTTGGGTTGAGTCTGGGCCGTGAGTCTTTTCGGAAAGAGACCTGCAACCCAAACCGTAAATCACATACCACTTCTGTAATGCCAACAGTAAGGTGCTGGAAGGCCATAGTCTGGCACCTGTCCGACGCATCAGCGCGCAGCACATCTCGCAGTTGACTCTCGCAAGTAATCAAGGTAGGTGGGGGGGGGGGGGGGGGTGGCGGTCTTTACACATTTTGCTAAGTGGGATCGGGGTGTGCAAGCGGGGCAAGGGTGGGGGGGGGGGAGGGNGGGGGGGGGGGGGTGGGGGTGTAGCAGTCTTAACACATTTTGCTAAGTGGTATCGGGGTTTGCAAGCGGAGCAAGGTTGGGGTGGGGGTAGTATCCTGGTGTAAGCGTTCATCTCGGTCACTTTTTGGCCTCACGGGTCAGTCTACTAGCTGAAGCCATCTTAGTAGCTGAGTGGATACACTTTTTGGGATAATATTACCCACTATAAAACTGAAAGTGTACACTTTTTGGCGCTTCTGAACTCAGCAACTAGACCATATGAAACCACAAGATGGCCCCGCCTCGGACGAAATATAGTAGCCTGCGCCATTCGAAATTCATATCATTCCCGTATAGTCCCTGTACAGCTCTACTGTAAAACATACCGCTTGTTCTGATATTCCAGGCCCCTTATCCATGTACACGAAGAGTCTATACCTTGGCCTCTACATTGTTACAGTCGGGCCAAAATATCTACTATTTGGGTAGAGGGACCCTGATACCCTAAACTTGCCCTAAACCTAAGCCCTTTTAGTACCCTTGTCGAACCCGGATGGTATCCTTCCAGGAACTCTTACAGGAAGCCTTGAGGTATATGGGAGTTTCCGAAGATAGGGGACCCTAATAGAGTACCCTAAATAGTAGGATCCTCATTATAAGGACCTCAAAATAAGGTACCCCCTAAATTTCGGAAACTCTAAGCACTTATAGAGCCCTTTAAAGGAACCCTTACAGTAACCCTTTAAAGGAACCCTAAGGTACCCTAATTTTCGGAAACTCTCATATGGACCCTTAGGGTATACTATTGGGTCAAAGTCCGAAGCCTCCAGCCTCCGAAGACTCGGCCTGCAGAAACTTAGGGTTTAGGGTCCTCCTACGAATGTCAGAGTCTTAGTAGCTGAGTGGATACACTTTACACTTTTTGGGGTAATATTGCCCACTATAAAACTGAAAGTGTATACTTTTTGGGGCTTATGAACTCAGCAACTAGGGAGCAACACCAGGACCCCCCAACATAACCCATAATAGAGCCTTTATGATCCTTAATAGTGGCTTTTAGGCTTAACTATAAAAGAGAGTGGTTGGGGGTCCAGGCAGGTCAACTAAATAACCCATCTCTGAAACTCGAAATTCTTAAGACTCGACACTCCTCGTTATAAGTACCTTACTTGAGCTTACCAGGATAAGAAGTGCAGTTCCGGGTTTTGTAACTCTACCTGTACCCGAAAAAAACCTACGTTTCAGGGTTCCTTGTTATGGTGTGTTTATGTAACTCCTTATCAAAAAAAGGTAGGCTTTTTTGGGCCACAGCTGGTTAGTAGGCCCCGTGATTGGCTTATGATCCTCTAAGATACCGCCCCCTTAGGAACGTGTCGCCGAACTTCCAACCCGAGGATGCTCCCACGTCCCTCAGCACAGCTTAGATGGGCGTAGGGATGAGGGGGTCTTATAAAGATTTTTTTTGGTATTATGTTTTAGGGGCTTTGGCTTAGGGATGAGGGGTTGTCATAGGATTCGTTGGTCTTAATAAGGTGTAAAGTTGAGTGTTTGGGGTGTTGAGGATAGGGTTTTTGCTTTACAGCTTGTCGTGAAAATGCTGCAGAATTTCCGCCAGGGATCGAAGGGCTCATGTGGGTACATAGTTCTGTGAACTAGTCTCACTCCTTTCTGGCTCCTGGCCCAAAGACACGTAAAACGTCGAAAGCTTGTGGGCTGAACAGTCGCTGCTGTGGGCTTTCGGGCGTAGTATCTGCTGTTCACTGAACTTGTTTTGGCGCAATGGTAGAGCTTTGTTTGATCTTGAGCCGGGCTTGGAACTCAGGCTTAGAAGGGTTATATCCCAAACTACTATATAGGTACTTTGGACCCTTTGGGTGACATTCTAAATCCTGAACCCACGGCCGAAGAGTCCCAGGCCCCTAGTGCTCAGAAGATTCATCTGTGGGCGTTTGCGAAAGTTGGGGGTACCTAGGGGTTCCTTTAAGGGTACTATGAGGCTTATAAGGGTTCCTTTCAAGGGCTCTATAAGGGTTTAGAGTTTCCGAAAATTAGGGGTACCGTATTTTTGGGTCCTCATAAATAAGGACCCTACTATTTGGGGTACTATATTAGTTTAGGGTCCCCTATTTTCGGAAACTCCCATATTGTTTAGTACAAAAACCGATATCGCACACAGCTGTTGTTGCATTTTCCGCCTGTCGGTTTGACATTGAATGCAGAGGCTTTGCTGAGATCAGGAACGAAACGCACTCAAACGAGCTGAGTTGCTTGCCGCCTTTAGAATTTTCCCAGCCCAAGATCTTGAACCCTGAACTCTCTGAACCTCAAAGCCTAAATCCTAAGCCTTAAACCTTAAATGTCATGCCCGAAACCCGAAACCAGGCAAACCCTCCCGCCTCTGGTGACAAGGTCCTGTTTTCTTGCTGCATTCTGCCCAGCAGCCTCGAGCTGCGTTCCGGCAATGGTGCGAATTTTTGCCGCCTCTTTCCTCAAGCTTTACTGGATGGGGGGCTGAGCTGTACTAACATGGGTGCTTGACTACTACTGAATAACATGAATTCTTGGAGCTCCTACTGCTTAAGGTTCAGATATTATTAAGTAGAAGCCAGAAAATGGGAGCACGATATTATCCTCATGCCGTCAAGGTAAAGTATAGGGCATCTAGCACTAACCACCGTAAATTCATGTTCCACCTTTCTGGGACCCTACGGTAGCCCTTACATTCGGCCAGGGTGAAGGGTGGAGGATGGTGAGGATGACGAAGATGGGATGTCGCCGTGCAAGTAACTGGGATGCCAAAGCCCTAAAATCAAGGAATATACTTCGAATCATTGGGGAACCCGAATATACTGTATGGTTGAAGGGGTTTTCTAGATTTTGAGACTGAGGACTGCGGCAAAGGAGCCAAGCCCGTGCTGACGAAGAGCTTGCACCTTGACTGAAAACCCCGAAACCGTAAACCCCGAAACACTAAACCCTAAACCCCAGACCCTAAACAGGAAACCCGAAGCCCTAAACCCGAAACCCTACAGCCCAAAGCTTGGAGCTACTTATGCAGCAAGCTCAGACGCAGAAGACTTGGGCCGATGAGCTCAAACCCTAAGCCCCAGCCTAAACCCCAAACGCTAAACTCTGAGCCCTAAAGGCCCTACCACACCCTAAGCCTTGCAAGGTCTGCCGAACCTTTTCGCAGTAAGCCCAGGAAGATCATGCATTAAGGCCTTTGAGGACCATGGGACTAGGTAAACTTGGTTCTACATAAGGTGACGGCAGCTGTAGTCAGAAATAGCCGGACTATACAAGCTGATTCTAACCGTAATTACTAAGTTCTCTGATCCTCCAATTACATGCTTGATGTGATCAGCTCTGAAGCTTCAAGCTCGAAACGGATGTGGGGTTTCAGACAACCACGGGGGGCACCTTGTTTCGTGATCCTCGCAAGACGCGGCTTTTGTTCTGAAATTTGGGAACCATGGAACTGTGCAGAATGGGGGGGATCAGGTTTCGCGTTGCATGTCTGCAAGGTTTGGTGTGTTGCGGAAGTCGAGAATGCTTAAAAATTTAAAAGGACCCAGGACCTAGCACTTTAGCTTACACGCCCACAGACGTGCAGAGTGCAGAGGCAGATGCTCTCCGACGGATTTCACAGTTCTTTCCTGTCAACGAGTCAACAAGTCCGAAATGCCGTGTCCGGTCTAGGTCATTCTTTCCGGTAGAAATCCCTTAAGCTTGGAAGCCCTATAAGACCCGTACAAAACCCAGCATTCTGATCACATAGTATATCCCGAAACCCTAAGCGCCAGACCCTAAAAACTCTACCCCCCAAGACCCGAAACCCTGAATCCTAGATCCCCACCCAGATGACCCTAAACTCCCCCCNGGCCCGAAGTGCTCCTGGGCCCCCAATCCCGAACTTCAGCTCTCTCCCTTCATGAGAATGACAATAACTCCACCTCCAAAACCCGCAACCCTGAGTCCCTTTTGATACTATTCTCGACCCTAAACCCTAAACCCCAAACCCGAAACCCTGAATCCGAGATGAGGTTCTCCGATGCTGCGTGGGTTACGATGCGATGGGATCCTGCCCCCCGACTTGGCTAAAGGCGTAGTTTAGGAAAAGTTTACCAGGACCCCCCCCAAGGGCCCTTTAATAGAGCCCTTATGGTCCTTAATAGTGGGTATTTAGGGTACAATAGAGGGTAGTTTGGGGGGTGCTGGTAGGGTTCAGGGTTCTGAATATTTACCAAAATTACCCATATTATTCCTTAGTTCCTTACTATATCTATACTATAACTTACCCCCAAACCCTATTGAAAGAAACAGCCCCTATAGTAGATGCTGAGATCTTGCTAAACCCAAGATTCGAAGGACTCATATATCAGGGCTTCATACACCGTTTTGTGGCTATTTTGAGCAATAGGGGCAGCAATGGGAAGTCTCACAAAAAGGAATGAGAGCGATCATAGTAAGGCCTGAATAATCCGGAAGCCCTAGAGCCTGTACCCTGAATCGGAAGCTAAGAAAGGACGTGATCACTGTTTTCAATGTTGCAACTCCGAGAACGGAAGCAGGCAGAGGAAGGTCAGAATAATCGCCGTTTGTGGTTACAGTGTGAATCTCGCGCGATCTTGACCAGCACATCTTACGCCTAGTCGTATAACTCCTTAGCCTTAGATTATCAAGAATCAAACACCTAAACCCATACCCGAACCCCAAAACCCAAATACAACATACCCTGGTTCGAAGAACCCGATGCAGAAGCTCAGGTAGAAGGTTCGGATCTATTGCTGCTCGTCCATTCTTCGGAGCTGACGGAGGAGCTTCACTGCAACGTAGGGTCCAACCCTTTATGAGTCAGCCCTTTAAGGGTCACTACATAAGGGTTCAATGAAGCTCTTATGAGGGTTGCAATGAAGGGTTTAGGATTTGGCGTTTTGGATTCTGGGTTTGGGGGTTGAGGTTTTAGGCTTCAGAGAGCAGGGTGCAGAGTTTTGGGGTTGGGGCTGTTGGGGATTTAGGGTTTAGGGTTTAGCTTACTTAGTCTTGTCCTCTTTGGGGGTGTTGGGTTAAGGTATGGGGTGTGGGGCTTAAGTTACTTTAGGCTTTGCGTTTACTGGAGGAGGTCTCCAAATTGAGGCCCTTTTTGGGGTCCTTATGTCAGTAGTGACATACTTTCAGAATCTTTTGTCAGTATCATTGAAGCCCCTATATCCCTAAACCCTAAACCTGCGCGATGAAACTCAGAACCATGCTGTAAAAATGCAAAGAGCTATTCAAACTATAAGGCCCCTTGACTAGCAGAGCCGCTTTGGCACAGTCATAAGAGTAATAAAAGCACAGAGAATACGAATCAGACTTATAATGGCCATAATAATAATATAGTACTACGAGTTTTGCTGATCGTACAATCGGCAATAATAATGCAATACAGAAAAAATAACATATTAATATCAATAACAATAGCAATAGTAGATTCAAGCTCCGGCTCCTCAAACCCCTCCAACTCGTACAAACCACCTACAGAGACCCCCCAGGGTTTAGGGTTAGGGTTTAGGGTTTAGGGTTTCCATTGCCACCTAGTTGAGGGATGATCTGAATGGATACCCTGGATTATACTCAGGAGCCCTTTCAAGTTTAAGGCATCTTCCGCAGTTGTATGTGGTAATGTTAGGTTAATAATTAGAATAGGGTTTCCGGGTATATTATACTGACCCTAAACGCTAAACCCTAAACCGAAATTATACTGTACTTATGATAAGGCAGCCCATGACCCTACTCTAGTTATTAAGGCCCCTACATTTAAGTTGGTCTCTCGTGGTTTGAAGTCTGGTGCCTGATTGCCTTTTCTGGGAGCCGTGGAGTTCTAAACCCTAGCTGGGGATCCAAAAACCTACTGTTTTAAGGGTATATACCCTCTAACTAAGGGGTCTTAACCTACTATTTTGTAGGCTTCGGGGATACAGGTAATTAAGCCCTAAAGCCAAAAACCTCCAACTTTAAAGTCCGACAAACTCGTGGCGAGGATGACATGGCATTCCGAACTCTTTGCGGTCATGGTGGAAACATTCTGCATCTCCGAGAAAATATTTGGGGTCAGGGCATTTGCAATTTAGCACTGTAGGGTTTGTTATGGCTTATGCGGTCTAGGGCTGCTTTACAAGTTTAGGGTTTTTCGGTTTGTATAGGATAAGAAGCTCAGAGCTTAATTATATCATGTGTTGAGAGGTATCTTCTACGGCCGCGGAGCAAGGAGCCTGTGACATCCCTCGCGACCAGTGAGGACCATCTGTGACACGTCGTTCGGGGTTCAGGGTTTAGGATTTTGTCCCAGGCCCTGAACCCTAAACCCGGAAATAAGAAGGTTTAGGATTCAGGGTTCTGTATTTCGGGTTTATAACATTCAGGGACCCACCTGGCGTGTAAAAGACCACAGCCTGAAGCGTGTCCACCTGTAGGGTTTAGGGTTCTGGCAGCAGCCCAGGTGATCTCACTCGCGCAGCCCTGGACAAAACCCCATGAAGGCCTTCTAGGATTTCATCCGGAATCCTCAACACTCAACAATAACTGCAGCCAGCCAAACCCGGTCACCTTGATGAACTTTGTTGTTGCCACGGGACTATGTACGCACTATTAGCCGACTGAACTTCAGATTTGGATTGCAACATGCCCTGTGGCGAGAATCATGAGATGAAACTTCCAGCGAGCCACCCGGAGAAGCTTCAGCGTGACCTCTTCTGCAAAGCCACCGCAGACGTGCCGCTCAACACCCATATCCCTGAGTCCCGAATCTAAACGCTAAACCCTTCCAAGATAATATAAGTATATCACAGCATATAACATACCCTAAAAGCTGTATGATTTGTAATTAAGGCACATACTATACCCCAAAACCCTGTTATGATTTTTAAGGCCCCTATATTACATGACACTACGCCCTAAAGCCCTGTTATGATCATGAAGGCCCCTATGTTACGCTGCTTGTTTGGAGGAAATTTGCCTGGATGTGCAGTGGTGCCCAAGCTCTGGCGATCGCAAGCGGATGCTCCTTGGCCTGGATATGAAGTGCAATGATATATATATATATATACACACATAATATTCGTTTGGGATATTTGCGGATTTCACCTTCTTCTTTATTTTAGTGCCCTGAGTATAAACAATTTTGAGGACTGTTGAAATCGACACCTAGGTCATGTTGAGACTTGAATAATTGGTTATAGTATCCCCTTCTAGTGCCTAGATAGTTCCGTCGTTTACCACAAAGCATCTCAAGATCCTACAATATCTGTTGATGACAAGCTCAGTTGCCTGCAAAGCAAGCAATGCACATATCAAGGGGGTGTTCTTCTGTTTTGCAGCCTGGAATCACGCCTATGTACCCATGTAGTGAAGACTTTTTGCCCTGCAATGCACCTATATCTTTGTATAGGTTTCCCAAATCCCATATCTTCCTGATATGGTGCCCGAAACCTGGCTGTCGTAGCAAGACCCCAGGCATCAGGGCTTAGAGTGGCAAAGCCCTGACCAAGCACCCGAAAACCAGGGTTCAGAAAACTGGGAAGTTGCAGCTTGAAGCCCATTCCCGGTGTGCATCCTCAGCCTCTGCCCGTTTGCCTCAACATGCCTGCCATAGACTTCCTGACTGCAACCACCGCGATCCCAGCTACTGTGAGTCCTCAGCCCAAGCCCGAAACTTAAAACAGATGCCGAAAGCCAGGAACCCTTCTTTAAACCCCTCAAGTTTCGACCGTAGCTCCACAGCCCTCAAACCCAAACCATACACAAAACTTTGAGCATATTCTAGGGCATAAAGCATCTAAGCCCGAATTAGAAAGATCCTGTAAGTAACACCCAAACCTTGCGTGCCGAGGCGCTAACGAAAGATGTCGAACCCTCAGCCCTAAACTGTGACCTCACACCCCGTAAGTGAGGCCGCTACCACTCACACTAACCTGGTTTCAAGTTTCATGCAAATCCAAAAAACCTTAGATTCTAAGCCCTATTTTCCTGCACCCCACCTTCAACCCTAAATTAAAGCCCTCACCTCTAGACTCTAAACTTTTTTACAAAGAGCCCTTATTCACAACATGAAAAGCAGTTCTGAATCCTTGAAGACATCCGAATCCCCAAACCCCAAGAATCCGGCACCTGGCCCAAAGCGAATTTTGTGGTGTCGGTTCGTGGGACGCATCGAGGATCCTTTTGCAAGGGCCGCAGCCTGCCAAGGAGTCTCAGCTGAATGGTTTAGTTAGGGTTTAAGGGTTTGGGGTGTAGGATATAGGGTTCAGGGTTCGGGGCTTAGGATTTAGGGTTTAGGACTTTTAGGGTTAGGGTTCCTTTAGGGGTGGGTAGGGTTGGTTTATAGTGAACCCCAGCAAGTTGGAACATGGGTTTAAAATGAATAGTGCAAGGATTCCCCCTACTTTACCTTGGGGGCATGATGATAATGGTGTTCCAACTTTCTGGCTTCTACTTTAGACGTTGTCTGGGTTTTTCGGGATCCTAAGCCCAAACCCTAAACTCTAAACCCTAAACCCCTAAACCCTAATTTTTCGGGGTCCTAAGCCCCAAACCCCTAACCCTCCATCAAGGGTTGTATCCCTTCTGAGAACCTCTAAACCCTGAGCAACCAAAGTACTAAAGGCCTAAGCCCTGAAATCCTAAGAGTTTAGGGTTTAGGGTTTTAGGGTTTAGGGTTAGGGTCTAGGGTTCCATCCAACTTCCTGGCTACCTATAGTGCTGAGAGCCCAGTTAACCACGACTTACGGGCGTCATAATCCCTAAACCCTCGACCCCTGAGCCTACTCCTAAATGCCAAAGCGCTAAACCCCCACCTTCCAAACCCGAACCCCTAAACTTTAAACCCACACCCCTAAACCCGTAAACCAAAAAAAGTTTCTGAAGCCCAAACCCGAAACCCTAAACATCTAAACCCGCAAACCTCTAAACCCCAAGCCCCGGCACTTCTGAATGCTCCAAGCAGGTGTCCATTATCTCGTACAGCGGGTCTGGGGCCACGCAGCGGGAGGAGGCGGTCGAAAGGGCACTACAGTTGTAGGGTTTTATCAGCGTTTTACAGTTCTATCAGATTGTTGTTAAAAGGGTTTTGTTCGCGATTATGCGGTTGTGTTTTGAGGGCTTTCGTTCTAGAAGAATGCTAAAAGGTAGTTATTTGTTGGCAAAACTTTGGTAGTGCAGGTTCTACAAGGGTGTTCATAAGGGAGCCAGAGGACCCTGAACTGTTGTGGCTTGCCCTACTGGTTTCTTAACGGTCTTCCTCATCTCATGAACGAGCTTGTCCAAAGCATAGTGCACCAACTCGGGTCTGGCCGGGTAGGGTGTGGGCATGATCTCCTCGCTAGGACCGAGGACTTTGCCGCATGATCACAATCCGTTGGTGTCCCTAGACTCTACTCCTGCAACCCTGCCGCGGAGAGGACGTTAAGCAAGCAGGAAGAAAGCCGTAACCACTCATTCCGCATGCCTTCCACCCTAGAAGTTCTGTCGCCTGCTGCCCTGGTAAGCTCCAATCCTAAACCCTAAACCAGGTTATAAGTAGAGTTATAAGTGCCCTAAATGGAGTTACCCTAATTATAGCCCTACTTGTAACCAACTTACTAAGTCCCCTGCCCCTTCAAGTAGGATTGCAGAGCTTCTCCCGCTCATTGCTGTAAATGCTGAGTACCACCCATTAATGATCAACCTTAAACTACTTTCCAAACCTTGGATCCCACACCCGTCATCCTGACCGCAGGTCCCAATATGTAAAAACCAAAACCCCTGCATCCCTCATAACGAGCCCCACCCGATGCACTCCAAAAAAGAGGAAACTCCAAGCCTCTACCTGACAACCTCATAAGCCCTAAACCCTACAAGCCCATAAGCCCCAAACCCCCAGAAGCCCGAAAGCCTACAAACCCTAAACTCCAATTCACGAACCGCGAAGTCCCGGGGCTGCTATGTCTCTAGCTGAACGCCATCTGCACCCGGTGAGGTGGGCCGCTTCGGCGTCCGGAACAGCATCACCTGCGATCCTCGATCTGCACAGCCTAGAAAGGTTTGAGAGTACTGTATGGTTTAGGCTTTAGAGTTTAGGGTTGAAGGCATGGCTTAAGGTTTGAGGTCTTACGGTTGATGGACAAAATCCTGCATGACCCTAAGGACCCTAAACTATGGGAATTATGGTATATTCCTTATAATGGGTAATGCAGGATTTTGTCCATCAACCGTAGTTCTGAGCTCTTCGTGCATGGTTTAAGTTTTGGGCCGGGGTTTTACCTCTGAGCGTTTCGTGTGTGGCTTTGGGTTTGGGGTTTATCGCTTACGGTATAAACCCTAAACCCTAAACCCCTAAACCCTAAACCCTAAACCCAACATATACTCTCCAAAATACTAACCTACATAACTACTATCCTAAATCCGAGTACCTAATCATTGAGTCCTTTGGACCCTTGGGGCTGTACCCGTGCGATTTCGAGGCGGCCGGGGTAGGTTTTATTTTCATCTCCGTGAGGATCCAAAATCCTAAATAAGATATGGGAGTTTCCGAAAATTAGGGGACCTTATTTGGGGGTCCTTATAATAAGGATCCTACTAGTTAGGGTACTATATTAGGGTCCCCCATTTTCGGAAACCCCCATATGAGATGCAACCCCACGTCATTATATAGTAGAATCTTTAAATTATAGTAGACCTTGTAGAACCAACATAGAATAACCCTTACAGAACAGAACCTTACACCACCCTTATAGTCGCCCCTTAGCATCTCGTAAGGTAGGCTATAGAACATATGGGTAGTTGTCAAAATTATGGCCCCTTTTTGGGTACCCTAAATATTAGGTGCCGTATTATAAGAAGGACCCAAAAAGGGACCATAAATTTAACAACCACCCATATAGTAAACATAGTAACAGCCATATAGAAGCCCGTGCAGCAATCTGTTCTTGTAACCCATAGCAGCCAGACCGTCCAAAATCCCTTAATGAAGGATTATACCTTAAATCATATTAGGCATCCTACTATGGTTTAAAGTATATTCCGCAATGAAGGGATGTATTTTGGAGTCCCTGGGAACTAGACGTCCCTAAACCCTTAAAGATCTCTTATAGAGCCCTCTTATAGATACCCCGTATGGAGCCCTTTAAGGAGCCCTAGATTCCTCAAAGAACCCTAAACCCTGAAACCTAAACCCTAAACCTTGACCGTGGGAACCCCCTTATAGATCCCTTTAAGGAACCCTTTAAAGAACCATAAGGGAAACCCCAAATCCCCAAGGATCCCTTTAAGGAGCCCTAAACCTCAAGCCCTATAAACCCTAAACCCCTAAATCCTAAACCCCTAAACCCTAAACCCTAAACGCCTAAACCCCAAACCCTAAACCCTATAAAGGGAAACCCCAAATCCACAAGGATCCTTTTGGCCGATCCTTTTGCGTCCACGTGCAGAGTGAGCGTGGGATGGGACTCAGCAACGAGGCCCCCCCTGGCTGGTGAATCCAGCGCTTAGAGTTTATGGTTCACCTTAACCCTGAAGAACCTATTTTTAGAGTTCCTTATTATGATTTCCTTATTATATAAGTCCTTAAAATAGGTAGGTACTTCAGGTTAAGGTATGGTTTAGGGTTTAGGGATGTTTAGGGTTGAATTCAGGGTTTAGGCTTTAATTGTGGGGTTTAGGGCTTTAGAGTTCAGGGCTTAGAGTTTAGGGTTTAGGGCTGTAGAGTTTGGGCTTAGGGTTTAGGGTTTAGCCCTTCGAGTTTAACAGTTTAGGGTTTAGGGCTTAAGTTTGGGTTTGGGGTATATGGGGTTGAGGATGTAGGGTTTGGGGATGTTTAGGGTTGAGCTTAGGGTTCAGGGCTTCAGCTTGGGTGTCTGAGTGCGTATAGTATTTATACAACTCTAGTATAATGGACTATTAAGCCCTAAACCCCTAAACCCTAAACCCTAAATGCCAAGCCCCTAAACCCCTAAACCCTAAACCCCAAACCCTTAAACCCTAAACCCCTAAACCCTAAACCCCTAAACCCTAAACCCCAAACCCTAGACCCCTAAACCCCTAAACCCTATGAAGGACCCCTTGCGTCTGATTGGAGGTTTCGAGCCCAGGCTTCAGGCTTTCCCCAAGGGTCCAAAGGACCCAATAATTAGGTACTCGGTTTTAGGATAGTGGTTATGTGGGTTAGGATTTTGGAGAGTATATGATTATTGGGTACTTGGACCCTTGGGGTTTGGGGTGTTGGGCCATGGGAGTTTGAAGATGTTGGGCCTTTGGGGGGACCCTAATATAAGGCTTTTCTTGCGGGGATCTGGGGTTCGGCAATAATATAGGGGCCCAATAATTTGAATAGGGTTTTGGGGGCCCATTACAGTAGAAGCCGAAAAGTTGGAAACCCAATAGCCTCAATCCTTAAGAGTAATGTATAAGGAATCCCAGCACTATTTGACCTTTATCCGGTTTCCAACTTTATGGGGCTTACTGTAAATGTACAAAGGACCCCCAAAATAAGGTACCCCTAATTTTCGGAAACTCCCATAAAATCCCTGGTCTAGGGTCTGGACTTTGGGCTTTTTGGGGCTCAGGGCCTCAGGGTCGAAAAAAACCCTAAGCCACAAATCCGAAATGGGAGTTTCCGAAAATGGGGGGTACCTTATTTGGGGGTCCTTATAATAAGGATCCTACTATTTAGGGTACTATATTAGGGTCCCCTATTTTCGGAAACTCCCAAATATTGTAAATGTGGTTGCCTTCTCAATTCTTAACCCCCAGCAGAGAACCCATGATCCTTGAAGTAGGATTTCGAATCCAAGGCAGGGTTACCGGGTTGCCCCAAAGTCACATATTTTCACTCTCGCCCTGCAGCCGAAAACATCGCGAGCAGGCCGACAGCGCCGACCTCTTCAACATGACCCAGGACCTAGATTTGTTGGTGTCTAGGGCTTAGGGTCTAGAGTTCAATGTTGAGGACCTGGGCTTGTCAGTTTCTAGGGTTCAGGGGTTTAGGGTTTAGACTGTAGGGTTTAGGACCTGGGTTTGTTGGCGTTCAGGGCTTGAGGGTTTAACTCTGAGGTTTCAGGATATCGGGAGTAGGATCCCGGCTTCGCAAGCTTTAAGATTTGGGCAGGGTTTGGTGTTGGTTCTGGTAAGCACGAGACCCTTATTCATGTCAGCTGTAACTCGCCATACCCGTCGATCCACGTAGAACCTGACTCACTACCCCAAATCCTGAACCCTAAACCTTCCGAATTCACTTAGCTGCTGCGCACGGCAGCAGATTTGTGACAGTAGCTCGAGTCAAAGGACCTTTACATTATGGTGTTGAGTTTTCGCTACAGCCACTACAGAGGTCCACGTGTCTTACACACATGGAGATCTCCCAGCCCTTTTGTGTGTAGTACTCCTGGCCAGCACATGCAAACATCACTTCCTTACATGATCTTACATGTGTGTATCCGTTGGTGCAAACTGCACCTGAACCCTTAGCCCTAAACCCTAGGCCCTAAGCCCTGAACCCTTTTACACCCTTAACCCTACATCCTGAACCCTCATTCCGCATTGACTTGCTCGCCTACCTGGGGGATTCGGCAGCTGCTGGGAGGCCTATATGCGGAAAATTAAAGAGCTTTAAGCATCAAAATCTTAACCTCAAAACCCTAGACCCTTGAAGCCCGAAACCCTGAAGCAACTGAAACCGAAATGCCAAAGCCCATGTTCGGAAACATGCGCGTCCAAGCGAAACCGAGAGCAAAAGGAAGGTAGAAGGCATGATGCAGCCTATGCGCATTTTCCCAGGGTTTATGGAGCGGAAGATATGAACCTAGATCCTAAAATTAAAATATACTCATAATTAAACCTTTACATCATCTAAAACCTTAATCCCTGAGGACGGAGCGGTAGCTCACCGTGCAGCTGTGGCAGTGACGCGAGGAGAGCGCGACCAGCGACCTGGCATTGATTCACGATGCTTTGGGCTCTAGGATGCCGGGTTTAGACTCTATAGGGTTTCGTGTTTAGGATTTCGGGTCCTTTAAACTGGTTGCCAGCAAGCCTGCCTGCCTGCCTGCCTTCTTTCTTGTTCATGTATCCGTCTTGCTGTCCTTCTTTTCTGACCACCACTGATCCTGACCCTAAATCCCAAGCCTCTCCCACTCGCCACAGGGCTTCAGAAGCCGTTGCCTGCGGCTGAAAGTTGCTTTTGCGATTGGTTGTTAGGCTTTTCGGGTTTCGGGCTTAGGGTTCAGGATTTTTAGACTTGGGTTTTGGGTTGGGGATGTGTTTCGGGATGTTGCTGCACCTAATTGCGTTGCCGTGATGCAGTCGGGACCCCTGGAATGAGGCGGCAGCTACTTTCGGTCGGGCTTCTTGAATCAGCCTGTGCCCAGACGCCTAGCAACGTACTACCTGTACTCATGGCAAAACATCTGATTACGATACGATGGATGAAGAAGATCATCGTGGATACTCTGTGTGTAGGATTGTGCGTGGCTTGTGGTGGATCTACAAAGCTTCGTTGTACTCGTTGGTCATGGCAAGTATGCAGCTCCGCCTCAGTGAATGCCCCTCCCCCCGCAAAGTAGCCTGCCAGAACCTTGAAGATACATCATCTGAAAAAGGTGATATAAAGTTGCCCAAGAACGCATGTTCGACTTGCACGGTTCTTGGTTTCTGGGATGTTGAAGTAAAACGTACGCTACAATTACGTTACAGTTTTATGACTGCTTTATCACGCATGGAGATTGCTCAAGACACTTTGCGACGCTCCAGAATTTGCATGGCCATTTCATGCTAGTCCCGTGCTGTTTCTCTTCATGTTTCAGTTGACTGTCTTGTATGCTTGTAGACAGAAAGCCAGACATGTTGGAGTTGAGCGCGCGACGGCTTGGATTTCTGGTTGGCCGCAGGTCCCGTTTAGATTTTGTGTGGGGTGGGAACAGGCGGATTCATACTTCCGACTTCAGCCTCAATTGCTCCCGCACAGATACGCAGGGGGAAACTTTCGAGAGGGAATTGCACAAACAAATCCATAAAACTTAATTTCATTCACCTTTCGACTATGCTCCAAGTATGCCGTCATCCGTGCAGCCGGTTCGATTCGGATCCCCGGAGTATTATCACCGCATGCCTTGATCCACGAGGCCGTGACGCTGTTGTGAGGTCCGTAGATGCGAATCTCCAATCCTAAGTTAGATTTTTTTAGATTTTTGTTACGTACGTTTGGGGAATGACATATTCCAAGCATCGCAGCATATCAAGTAAGGAAACTGTGCTCCGGGATTCTCTGGCATCTTACAACAATCGACACAACACGCCGAGCCCGAGAACCCCAAAACCTTTGGAGACTTTAAACAGCCTGCTAAGGAGCTTGGAACACCCATGATTTCCAAGACGGTTCTCGAAACAATAAAACTACGGCCTGAACTTAGATGTTGCAGCCCCGGTCCGACACGGTTGCCTGCACAGCATATTTGTGCATGTGTGTTGTTTTTACGTGTAACCGTGCATACATGTGCACACCGTTTAGATATGCACCTGTATAAGTATGTAATTAGAGATGACGAAGTAGATATATACATATATAGGTATAGGAATGCAAAAATATACATATATGCGTGTATGTGGATTTGTGTGTGTTTTTTGTTTGCTTGTGTCTGTATGCACGTTGGCGCATGTCGTATACTGTTTCGCTTCGTCGTTCGTATTTTGGAACTGTGTTTGACCTTCAGACTCCTGTATACCGGGAAGCATTTGCGGTGTCCAAAATTTGTGTCTGTGGCATGGTGGGCATGGCTGACGTGAGATCATCCCGCGCTATTCGAAGCTTGAGCTGCCTCGAACCACGATCCCGCAGCACCCGGCGATAAACTAGTATTTCAGATTGCCTGAGCCGATTTAGTCGGGCTCGTTTGTCGGAACATGCTGCAGCCTTTGGCTTGTTAGACCAGCCAAGAAAAATAGACAGATGGTTTCGAGCTATAATTAACCCGTGGATTCATAACTGCATCGGCAAGAGAAGTGCCCGAACACATTCGGGTAAACCTCAACTCTGAGAAACATTGAAAACGAAACCTCAAGTCCAAAATCTCGATCTCTCGACACGTAGAGGTTTTGCGATGTTGGAAGGGGTGGACGAACATAGAAGCCCAGACCTGAATCTTTCGGTGTTTCAAACTCCCCGAGAATTTAGTGTGGAAGGCACATAATTGAGTAAAATTTCGTGGTAAATGAGGAATGTGGCAAAGGTTTTCAGCCCAAGATGGGGGCCTAGGAGTTTATAGTTAAAAGAGCACAACCTCAGATGCCGTGCCGTAGGTACTTGGGGCCGACGATTTCGCGCATCGATTTCTCGCCAGATGGCCGCACACTTATGGCGAACGTGCAGACAGAATCCAGACGTGAATTGAGTGCACGGTCTTGGGCTGCTCCTGACCCATAAGATCTCTTCATCACATCAGGCTTTCGATTCGAGCGATAAGCATGGTTTCGGGCCTGGGTGTTCTGAATGTTGGTCGCGGGGGTGGTGCTGCTAGGTTTACCTGGAGGCTCCATAGTAGTTCCGTTTTGGGGGTTAATAATTAGAATCCTGCAAAGTAATCCCCAAAAGGAACTACTATGGAGCCTATTGGTAGTCACTTCGTCATTCACCCATCTTGTATTTCGACATTCGACCCCGGAGGGTATCTTTGCTATTGCAGAAAATCTGGTAGGGAACTGGTTGCCAACGTTCAAAAGCTTGGGATGCAGGGTGTCATGTCATGTATTGATGTAGTGGTCCGGCATTTCGGTTTCGAAACTTTGATCTCGAGTCTCGAGTTTGGGGTTAAATAAAGATGTTGATTGGGGGTTGCGGGCTTGGCTTGTGCCGCGAAACCCGAAATGTCCAACACCGTGACAGCCAATACACCCATCACCTGAGACCTTACATGGTTTCGGACATAGGAGTTCAGATTTCTTACATGCACCCTAGCCAGAGCCGTCAGTACGGTTTCGGTTGTCAGGTTGCGTATAGAGCCCTAACAACGGCGTCTGAAAGACCTGCGACCTGGGGTCTGCCTTTCTCTCCCTCTATAGTTGTACTTCGGACACGTATCCCTTGAGCCCAGCATACCTAGGCCCCCACGCTGTGGTTGAAGATTCAGTTGCATTTAAGATCGAATCACTGAGTGTACAATTATGTGCGTACTTCGAAATCTGAACCTTACCCATACAGCCTCATCCGATATGTCCATTAACTGCAGGTGACCAACAGCTATCAAGCCTCAGCCCGTACTCCGCCCAGGTTCATATATGTATATGCCAGTAGTATATCAAACTGATTTAAACTATAACATGAGTATATTTTAAATGTACTATAGCAATATACAGGTACAGATACATACATACATACATACATGCGCGCACACACACACACATATATATGTATACATACAGATGTGCGTGCATGTGTTTATTGGTTTTGACTCATGTGCATGTGTGTGTATATATATATATATATGTATGCTTTCTCCTTCTGGCTGGCTGTGTGTCCGGTGGCACGAAAGAATGAATCAATGGATACGAATGTTCGGACATGACTGTGAGGATATGAAGGTGATCAGAGAGGTTATAATACTTACCAATAAGTACAAGGATGCATCGGCAGCATTGGCACTGAGGTTTACATATATGCACAAACATACATGCATAGAAAAGTCAGCGCATACCACACATTACGCATACTAGGTGCATTACATACATAGCATACATTGCATACGTATGATGCTGTACTGTACATACATACTCCAATGCACGCATACAAGCATATTCCGACATGTGTACATACTCACATGCATACCTGCATATGCACATACATGCATGCACACCGACCATAAAAAAATCATGACAATGCATCACGACGCAATACAAGACAACTCAGTGCAGTTCATTAGAATGCATACATCATTTGACTTCTCATAACATAAATTCCTCACAGCATGCGTACATACATACACACATACATCGTTGCATACAGACACACACACACATATATATATATATACACATGTAGATACACACACACACATTACATTACATTACAGCTCATGTAATAAATGCCTACAAACATATGCACGTACATGTGTATGCACGTAGGAACATACGTACATACATACAGCGAGAGAGGTCGACGGACAGGCAAACACATTACTTGTAACATTGTAGCGACTTTTGATTGGTAACGGCTCGTCAGCGTCGAATCCAGCCGGTTTGCGATTTCTTCTAGCGCAAAATCTTAAACTTTAACCCTACCTGCCGTTCCAAGGGAGTCCCTCAACCGTCCCACTAAAGCCCTAAGCCTAGACCCGACGCCGTAAATCCGAGGAGTTTGGATCTGAACTTCGATTCTTGAACGTTCTGGATGGCAAGCTCCTAGATCCGACATGGCCTGTTTTGCAGTTGGGGTTTAGGGTTTGGGCTTTGCAGGGTGTAAGGTTGAGGGTTTAGTTTTGGGTCTGGCGTTTTGCTTGACCGGTGGAGTCATCGGAACACAACAGGATTATATCTTTGTGGCAGGATCAAGCCGAAGCATGTGCAGCATGGGAGGGAGGGATTGAGCCTTGAGTGAAGGCCTTGTTGGCGATATCCACCTGAACAGGGATCGTACCGAGCTTGGCAGGGACAGGAGTGCTGTACCGGATCCATGCATTTGCTGCCTTGACACAGTGCCAAGCTGCACGGCTGGGTTGTGCAGGATCAGCCACAGACCTTGTACAACCCGTAAATGCGTAGCTAGGTGGGCAGTAGAAACCATGTACAGATCATACAAACACAACTCAGCCCCAGGTCCATAAACGCTCTGTCCCCTAAACATTGTAGCCCCTAAACCTCAATGGTCAAGCTTAAGTGAACCCCTACAGCCGGAGCTTGCGCCTGACCTAGAATCATGCAACTCTCCATCAAACTATCCTCTCTTTCGCAGGTCCTATACACACCCGACATCCGAGGCTTCTTTGCCGCATCAAGTTTGATGGCGGCTCCACTGCACTCTGGCGGCCGATGTTGGGCTTAGCGCCGCCGGCGCCTGTGGCTGCAGTGCTGTGTGCCTCTGTGTGTGTGTGTGTGTCTCTCTCTCTCTCTTTGTCTGCCTGTCTGTCTGTCTGTCCGTCTGTCTGTCTGTGGGCTTTGGTCAGTTCGGGCTCAGGTCTTTGAGGGTGCAAAGATTTCTGGGTGTTTTGTGAGCGCGATGCCGCTGCCTTGCAAGAGCTCCAACATGTCTTCAAACGCTGAAGGGACCTTGCTTACTACATGGCTCGGAATCTAATTCTACTTGAAATAAATATATGCACCTAAACCCCAAACCCTAAACCCTAAACCCCTAAACCCTAAACCCACGTAACACACCCCAACCCTGTCCTAGCTGTTAAGGCCCTATCTTACTAGCCCTTTGATCTGACCTCGAAGCTCTTAGCTTTGGTGTCTAGGGATACTTTGGGGGCATCTTTTAATGGATTACTTTGAGCTAGGGGTCTACGGCCGGTGTATGTGGTGTAAACTTTGTAGGGATTCGAATAGGATTCAGTTCGGGAAAATCTTCGCGTGTGGCAAAGAGCGTCATTGTCGAGGATTTTCAGAACCTTCATTGAGGAGTTTTGTGCACGTAACCTTCGCCGCCCTACTTACTTGCGACCAAGTTTTTGCACACTAGAGTCACCAAAGAGCTGAACTTTTAACGCCGTCGTTTGTCCAATTATTCCCTGCTGACCTCCCAAGACTCCGAAACTTTCGAATCCCGAAGCGCTAATCTCCCAAACCCAAAAACCCTGAAACCCCAAACCCCGAAAGCTTCACAGCCCTAAACCCGAAACCCCAAACCGACGCATCTCGGCCTAAAGGACTTCCCCGTGCCCGAGCACACTCGCAGCACTCTGGCACCGACAGTCGAACTTCGAGATAAGGACCGACGAGATGTTGCCAAAACGGTCCGCGTTTGCGGGTGCTGCATATTGGAAGTTGGGGGATAGCACGGAGAAGGGATTCTATCTATCTATCTATCTGTCTTCTATCTGTCTTTCTGTCTATGTATCTGTCTGTATGTATATACGCATATATATATATATATATATATATATATATATTATCGGGGCCGTACATGGTCAGTAATGTCACGCCTTCGTGCCACTAACAATTACTATTGGCTGCAGATGTCATTCTTGGTGCTCGGGAATCCAAACCGCGGACTTAGGCCCAGAATTTTCTTCAGAACTCTTTTGAATCAGAAGGTTCCCGTTTTCCGGTCTTGCAAGATGCATAATTTTCCTTGTGAGGAACACCCCTCGAGGCATATCATGTCTAGGTCTACGATACTTTAGCTTAAGAATATTTTCAACTCACACGAGGGTTCATGCGACCTTTTGGACGATGTTCTATACTTATGGCTGGTTAGTTTGTTGGAAGATCGAAGTATGCTCTGCAAGTACAATTGGGCCGGCTTGAGGGGTGACGGTTCAGGCAACGGGGTCTGAATGATCACTCTGAGTGACTATAGTCGCAGTCACAACATCACTTACTGTTCTGCGAACCAATCAAAATACCGAGTCTACCTATCGAATCAAGGCCTCAGTAAAGATAATCCTAGAATCTCTGCAACGAACTTATAAGACTTCATAAACCGCCAGATTTTAATTACTAAGTACCTTATGCTAGTTTGTATAAAGGTGCTCATCTTTCTGACAGCTGTTTCAGAGGCTCCGGTAAAATCCCCTATGCTCTCCGCTGCCCATCGGGTCCCACGTACAATACTACATATGTAAGGCTTTTGGGGGCAATGTTGAGGCTTGGGGGGAAAGTTTCCATGCCTAAAAACACGAATCTTATAGCACTCTTATAGTCTAAGCCTTATAGGCATCTTCCCAGACCTTCCAAAATCCTTTAATTAAGGAACATACCTCAAATCATATTAGGGATCCTATTATAATTTAAGGTATATTCCTTAATTAAGGGGTTTTGGAGTCTCTGGGTTACGCGACCCCTACAGGCCCGGCAAAGGAGCCCACTTAGGCTGCAAACGGTGTAATTCATGTATTGAAATCTCGCCAGGACTGGCTCTGGCGCCGCCTTTGTACGCTGCAGGCAAAGCTTCAGGAGCTGTGTCGTTTGCTGTTTTAAGGGTTTAGGATTTAGGGGAGGGGGGGGGTAACCTTTCAACCAAGCCTTGGAAAAACCTTTGAAGGAGCCTTTAAAGAGGCCTTCCCAGGTTCCTCTAAGGGCTCTTTTCTATCGCCTGTCAGGGCCTATGGTAGTTTACGGGGTTCCTGTCCGGCTGTATGGGACTTAAAAGGTTCTACTCGTAGAAGAGTTCTGTAAGATCAGGGTTGAGGGGTCTTCGGGCTTACAGATCTTGAGGGAGGGCCTCTTTAAAGGCTCCTTCAAGGGTTTCTCCAAGGCTTGGTTGAAAGGTTACCCCCCCCCNCCCCCTCCCCTAAATCCTGAGGTCTAGGGTCTGGGTGCCATGCTCAACTTGGGAGTTTCCGAAAATAAGGGGCCCCAATATAGTAGCCTACATAGTAGGATCCTCATTATAAGGACCCCCAAATAAGGACCCCGAATTTTCGGAAACTCCCACTTGGGCGAAGGGTTTTGGGTTTGCGCAGACTTTCAAAGCTGCTTGGTAACCTGGGTTCATTATGGGGTTGACAGCACTTTTGGCCTTTGGCCTGTAGCCGTGGGTGTTTATAGCAGGCAAAATTTTCGGATTTCAGCTGTTGAGGTTTAGCTGTTCATGGGTGGGATGGATGTAGTTGCAAACCGGGAGGGTACAGGTTTTAGATGTTGTATTTTAATTTGTTGTCTCATGCTTTTAAGGCACACCACTCTTAGCCCAAAGCCACCCGTGCTAAACCATGAACCCGGACCCATGACCCCTAAACCGTAAATCTGTTAAGCCGCGAACCACGTATGTAGACCGAAACCCTGAATCCGAAAGCCCCAGCGAATGAAGGAGATCCAAGCCGAGAGCACTGGGCCACCACAGTACCAGTCGGAGGAGGCGCCGCAATGTTCCTAATTACAGGAACAGGAAACTTAGTAGCTTAAAGGGCTTACAGGATTTTACAAGCGATGTATAAGGGTTTCGAGTTCTGGACTTTGTAACTGGGGTTACATTTTTTCTCACTATAACGCTTGGTAAACACCCCGAGACTCCAAAACCCTCCAACTAAAGAGTGTACTCTCAAGCGTGTTAAGGATCTCCCCCTACAGCAATTTGAGACATATTCCTTAATTAAGGGGTTTGGGTGGAGTCCCTTGGCATCTAGCCCAACTTTCGCATGCTCCGTTTCGATTGAACTGCACATTCGCATGCTCTGACTGCTGTTTGGGTCATCTACAGTTCTTAATCTTTATCTCGACATGTCTCTCTCTCTCTCTCTATATATATATACACACACACCTATATATATAGAGAGAGAGAGAAAGCGAGATTTAGAGAGAGAAAGAGAGAGAGAGAGAGATAGAACGAGAAAGAGAATGATAAATAGTTTCTAATCCGCAGAAGTCTCCCGCCACAGTTGAACCTCCAGAAATCAAGGAACCAAGCCGGAGCACTTGTCATGTCTAGGGTTTAGGGGCTTAGGGGTTTTGGGTTTAGGCTTTCGGGTTTAGATCGTTGGGGCTCTAGTTCTGATAGTGCCCTCGTATAACACCTTCATGGTGCCCCAGTACTCATACAACCTATATATATATATATATGAAGGCCATGTCAACAAGCTGCCATTTTTCGTCCCTATACCTCCTCCCCTAAACCAAACTTTTTGAACCTTGCCTTTCAGACACATTCCATTTTAAGGCCCGAGCTGCAGTCTGCAAGACAGCAGTTATTTCAACGGCTGAACCACCACAACATCCAGATCCTTGAAAGACCTTTGCAACCCAAACCCCTTTAGCATCCCAAGCCTGTTGAATAAGCAGACCCACAAAAAACGTGAAGAATCAATAGTAGAAGTAGTAGAAGAAGTCGTAAGCCGTATGGGTATATAGTTATCAGCATTTTTAGTCGTCGTCATCGTCGTCGTAGCTGTTGTCGCAGCATTCGTCGTGGCACCATGATGCTGGGTACGAATATGATTGGTAGCTATAGGCTCGCTACAAGAACAGCCATCAATGCGAATGCATCCAAAAACTTGCATGAGGGCATCGCGCTGCTACACAAAAACATCGTTATTTGCCTTGGACCCTCAACCAACAATAAAGTTGAACCCGACATTCCCAACCTCGAAAGCACATTATGTCCTTATACCTTACATTTTCAGCTCCAGATCGATCACCATGAATCACCCGGAGCCCTCCTCCTTACCGCGAGGAGCAAGATCTGCACTTCGCGATCGGCAGGCTTGAGGCAGGCCCGAGAAGGGGTTTTAGGGGGTAGGGTTTAGGGTGCGAAACACATGCCTTCAATTGCCCATGAACATTCAAGCACACATTCTTGTGACGTCACTTGGAAGCTGAGATACAGGCTTGACTTCAGCACGTAGGGGCCTTCAAAAACGTGAAAAAAAGTATTGCAGAATAAAATTATGACTTATGACTCTAATATGTAAACCCCAATGGAATATATGACTTATGACTCTAATATGTAAACCCCAATGGAATATATGACTTATGACTCTAATATGTAAACCCCAATGGACTAGTATTAGTAAGTGATCAGGCTTCTACAGTAGAGTCTAAACCCTAAACCCTAAACCCCTTAGAGGGCGCCGGGACTTCAGCATCCGCTAATTGTGCAGGGCTCAGAGTCCAAGGATTTATTGCAGACATACCGCCATGGGCTGGCATGTATGTCCTAGGTAGTATTAGGGATGTTTAGGGTTCATATACCTTATAGACTTATAGGGATTCATAGTATAATTGTATAGGGCCCCGACTTTTAAGGGTCATTTGCTCCTTAAGGTAGTAGAAGCCAGAAACTTGGAACATCATTCTCCTCCTGCCCTAAAGGTAAAGTATAGGGGATCCCAGGACTAATCATCCTAAACCCATGTTCCAACTTTCTGGGATTCACTATATATCCTAGGTAGTATTACGGAGGGCCCTTAAAGGGGACCCTTCTGAACCCTACTTCTGGCTCTCTTAAAAGGGACCTTATAAAGAGGGTTCATATCCCCAAGGTTCCCCCCTAATCCTAACTCCTAGTATAGGGCTTCAGTGTATCTGTGGATCAGACGGCACGATTATCGAATCTGAGCCTCGTTTGCTGGGTGGTTTTTATTGTTTCGGGTATCGGTCCCCCGGGAACTAGCCCTCGTAGCGTCAAGCTAGCGACGCTCCTGCAAAACCATCGTCGCAACCTTCTTTGCACAGTAAGGCCAGTAGAAGAAATGCAGTGCAGACCAGAGACGCCTTAGCAGCCAGCAGGCCTTCACCAAGGAGCTGCTGAAAGCAATCCCTACACCCTAAACCACAAACCCTAGCTAAGAGCTTTCCAGATACAAAGGCCCTAAACCCTAAACCCTAAACCGTCAACAAAAGCCGAAACCCTAAATCCTGGGCCCAAATCCCAAGGCCAAGCCTGAATCCCGGTTTAGAGTTTAGGGTTCAGGGTTTAGGTTTATAGGGTATATAGGCTTGGGGGTTTAGGGTTTAGGTTTAGGGTTTAGGGTTCAGGGTTTAGGTTTATAGGGTTTAGGGCATTGGGTTTCGGGTTTAGGTTTCGGGTTTAGGGTTCAGGGTTTAGGTTTATAGGGTTTAGGGCATAGGGTTGAGGGTATAGGCCCTCTCCGGCCTGTGCGTCCCAAGACGCTAGACTCCGACGATGCCTCGCAGGAAGCATCGCATGCGCCACCATCCACTCTCATCTTGGAGCTACCCGGGCAGACAGATACAACTCAAACCTCAATCTCTGTCAAAAGTATAAGAGAATCCCAAACTTTAATTCTGTGGTGAAGGCATAGGCTCTTCTATAGTGAGCCTAACCCCTAAACCCCTACATCCTACACCCCTAAACCCTAACCCCTAAACCCTAAACCCTAAGCCCTAAATCCCTAAACCCCTAAACCCTTAAGCCTGGGAACCCCTTTAAGCCCTAAACCTTTTATGACGACCTTAGCGTCGATGTATATACTATCGACTAGATGGAGTTCAGGGGCCCCTACGTGTTTTATGGCTTCTTTTTCGCTTTTAGGGTGTGGGTTTAGGGTTTAGGGTTTAGGGTTGATCCGTAAGTGGCATGATCTCAGGTTCAATGGGGTGGAGGGCTCGTCGGTGATCACCTGTCACCCGAGCGATGTGCAGAACGGAGGCACCTGTCTGATGCTGTACTCCTAGTATCTTCAAAGAATTACATCAGTAAGTAGTGAGTTGAGCAAACATACACCATGCACATATCTGCAATGAGCCATGCAGCATCTTACTCATCCCTCTTCCCGGTGCTTGCGTGACTCGTTTGGTTTCCGTCTTCCTCCCGTGAGTATTCCTTTTCATGAGTAGATTCCCCTAAACCCTAAACCCTAAACCGAGTAGATTATGTAATGCATGGGCCTGGATAGCCAGTGCCAGGACCTCCTAGGGCTCCCTAAAAATTATCCCAGAGACTCCAATATCCCTTAAATTGAGGGAATATTCCTTAATTAAGGGTCCTTTATTGGTTCCTTTAAGGGTTCCTATAAGGGATCTTTAGGGTTTGGGAGACTCCAATATCCCTTAGATTCACTAAATTATAGTAGGATCCTTAATATGAGTTAAGGAATATTCCTTAATTAAGGGACGTTGGAGTCTCTGGGATGACAGTATCATAAACCCCAAAACCCTGTTCGAATCATTTAGGCCCCTTGAGTAGCACCCTGAACAGCAAGGATTTTGATCATTCCCCGTCTAACCAAAAACATGGTGTCGTGTGCGTTGCACCCGAGGTGTCATCAACATGGGGAGTTTCAGAAGAGGAGGGACCCCGACAATCGTGGAGCCCCAAATCCTTGTTACAAGAGCCCGGAAATGAGCTACCCTAGTTGTCTGAAATCCTCATGTGTTCCGCCCTGGGCACTGCACCCTCTTGGTCATCGTTGAACCCTGCGGCTCAACAGAGCCCGAAGGTCTTGTCGTGCAGGGTGTTCGTGCCCAGAAGCCATTTAGCCAAAAAACGATATGACTAATGAGCACTGCATTCCAAACCCATGTATAGCCCTCAACCCCAAACCAGTCGTTAGAGCCCTGGATTACATGTTGGACGGTTCTAAGCACGGCGCATCCACAGGCTGAGAAGACAGATCCTGAGCCTCAACCCCAAGCCCAACATGAGATGTAGAGTTCGTACACCTACATGGGAGTTTCCGAAGATAGGGGTACCTTAGTTTGGAGTCCTGAAAATAAGGATCCTGCTATTTAGGGTACTATATCAGGGTCCCCTATTTTCGGAAACTCCCACATAGCCCGAATGAAAAAAGACCGAATCCTGAAACCCATGTTGAGACATACAATAGTAAACACCCTAAGCACTAAATTAAATCCTACGTCCAAAACCGTAGGATATTGCATAGTACATAGACTTCCCTAACCCAACTTAATGTTCCGAAGCGTCCAACAATTTTTGGGTGTAGCTGTTTTCAGCCCGCGTCTACGTTGAAAAAGTGTTAACTCCCAGTAGATCCCGAAGCCCGAAATCATTACTCTCAGCCCCCCTAAACCCTAAACCCTAAACCCTAAGCCCTAAAACCCTAAACCCTAAAACCCTAAACCCTAAACTCTGAACCCTAAGCCCGGAAGCCTTACATGGGTGGTTGTCAAAATTAGGGTCCCTTTGTGGTTTAGGGTTCAGGGTTTAGGGTACCCTAAATAATTTATAGGTGCCGTATTATCTTAGGGACCCCAAAAGGAAGCATAATTTTGAGAACCACTCACATAGCCCTTCGAAGCTGAAGGCATCTTCGGACCTAAGAGGACCGAAGCCGCAGACCCTAAACCTTCGTAGAACTCTTGTAGAATCTTACCTGGAGGGTCCATTTGCACTACTATTTATGGAATTAGGTCCCCAAAACCATAATGGGGATGGTCTTTTGGGACCTAATTCCATAATGGTAGTATATGTGGACCCTCTGGGTTGATGGACATTGGGCTTTGTAGGGTGTTTAGGGTTTAGGGTTGACACCGTTGTAGAAACCCATGTAGAAAACCTTGAGAACCCTTCTCGCAACCCTTCTACTGAAAGGACCATGGGAATTCATAACCACAGGGTTATGGATAAGGAAGCGATGATGTGAGAATCGCCTTTAACTTCAGCTAAGGTACTTCTTGCTGTACTGAATAAGCGCAATGATCCTCCCCAAATACCTGCTATAATACTAGCCCTTAGAGTAACTTGCCCTTTTTGGGGTTGCTGTATACGAAGACCCTTACAGTAAACCTTTCTTGTGGTAACCCTTTTTTGGTCTCTCTATATAAGACCCTTGTAGCCTTTCTTGTGGTAACCCTTTTTTGGTCTCTCTATATAAGACCCTTGTAGCCTTTCTTGTGGTAACCGTGTTTGTTACCCCAAGGGCCCAAGTACCTAATAATCATATACTCTCCAAAATCCTAACCTACATAACTACTATCCTAAAACCGAGTACCTAATTATTGGGTCCTTTGGACCCTTGGGGTTAGCCCAAAGCAGAGCTCCACGAGCAGCGAGGGAGTCGAGAGCTGGCTCTGCGCTTCTGCCGCCAACAGCACTTGGAGACTCCGTGGGTTTCGGTGCTTTCCTTCAAGGGTTCCGTTAAGGGTTTGGGGGTTCCTTTAAGGGATCCTTTGAGGGTTCTGGGTTCTTCAGGTTTTTGGGTAGTTTAGGGCCGTGTGCTGTTTCTGTCACGTTTTTGCTTTGACGGTTATCTTGGTGACAGGTTTCGTTTTTCCGCTTCACGCCCTGCTCCCTGCTCAACCGCTTCGACTTTTCGTAGCGGCGTTCTGCCTTCGAGTTGTTCTTAGATTGTCTTTGGATGGTTGTATTGATTTTGTAGGGGCATTGGAATTTGGTATCTGAGCGTTGACATGTTGCAGGGTCAAAGAGTGCTTTTGTCAGTACGCTGTTAGGTGCCGGCGAGTATCACAAAGTAATGAAGACTTACTTGCTTTTTGGTCTCCGTGGCTGAAGCAAATGTCGTGGGTCGTATATCGGTCAAAAACGCCTACACGGCTTCGAACGGTTCTTTTCGTTCCTGCGGCAGCGTTCCGTTTCACTGAAGGGTCTTGTCTACAGTTCAAGTCATGTTCCTTATGGGGTTTGGCAGCATTAGCTTTGAGGTCGCTCGAGGTCGCCCTTCAATGATTCAAGTAGGAGTTTCCTTAACAACATTTATGCACTCCACCCTAATTAATTGCAGAATTCAAATGGCTCGAACGGCGTGAATAGTAGGCTGAGGCTCAGAATGACAGCCACCCTAAGCCATACCTCCCAACACTAAACCCTAAACCCTAAACACAAAAATCCTACAATTCTAAACCCTTAAACCCCTAAACCCCTAAACCCTAAACCCCGAAACCCTAACCCCTAAACCCCTCGACCCTTAAACCCTACACCCTAAACACAAGCAGGCTCCTGCTTCAAAAAAAATAGGATGCCCAGTAGTACACTTATTCCCTTTTTGTAGTCCTAGGTTCCTTATAAACTTACCCAATACCAAAAAAGGAGCCCTTTTTATTCCTAGGTTACTGGGCATCCTAGAAAAAACAAAAGCAGACTCCTGCTTTTGTTTCAAAAAACAAAAGCAGGCTCCTGCTTTTTCTTAAAAAAATGACAAAAGCAGGAGCCCTCTTTGGCGAATGCTCTGGCAGAGCGCCTGGAGCGGCTCGTTCCGCGATTCACCGGAGGCAGTCGGAGCTGAAAAAGATAACCTTAGGGTTTAGGGGTTTAGGATTTATGAATATAGGGTTTAGGGTTTAGGGGTTTAGGGTTAGGGTTTGCGGTTTAGGGGTTTAGGGGTTTTAGGGTTTAGGGTTCAGGGTTTAGGGTTTTAGGGGTTTGGGGGTTCAGGGTATTGGGTTTAGGGTTTAGGGGTTAAGGGGTTGAGGGGAATAGGGTTTAGGCCTTCAGGGGTTTAGGGGTTTAGGGGTTTAGGGTTTGGGGTGTATATATATATATATATATATAGGGTTTAGGGGTTTAGGGTTCAGGGTTTGGGGTTTTAGGGGTTTAGGGTTTAGGCTTTAGGGCTTTAGGGGTTTAGGGTTTAGGGTTTTAGGGGTTTAGGTTTTTTTGGGGGTCTAGGGGTTTAGGGTATAGGGTTTTGGGTTTAGGGGTTTAGGGTTTTAGGGGTTTAGGGGTTTTAGGGTTTGGGGTGTATAAATATAGGGTTTAGGGGTTTAGGGTTCAGGGTTTAGGGGTTAGGGGTTTAGGGTTAGGGTTTGCGGTTTCGGGGTTTAGGGTTCAGGGGTTTTAGGGTTCAGGGTTTAGGGTTTTAGGGGTTTAGGGTTTTAGGCTTTAGGCTTTAGGGCTTTAGGGGTTTAGGGTTTAGGGTTTTAGGGATTTAGGTTTTTTGGGAGGTCTAGGGGTTTAGGGTATAGGGTTTTGGGTTTAGGGGTTCAGGGTTTTAGGGGTTTAGGGTTTAGGTTTAGGGTGTAGGGACTTGGAAGGTTGCTTCCAATCGCAACAGTGCCACAGGATTTCGTGGGGCGTTATGCGGATTGCAGTGCTTGGTTCCGAGGCTGCCTGTCTTTGCTCACGGGCTATAACTCTGTAAGGGTTCTACATTCCTTATTGGGCTTAAATTAAACGCTTCTATTAGAGGGTTTATGAGGATTTCAGGGCTTCAGGTCAAGGGTTTGGGGCTTCGGGCTCATGTATATGTATATGTGAAACGACGCCCCTAATTACATACCCGAATACACAGATCTGGTAGGATATAGTTTGGCGGGGTTTTGGGGTTGAGGGTTTGGCATTTGGGTGTATGGTTTGACAGGGTCTTCTAGGGTCAGTGTCGAGGGTTGGGGCTCAGGGCTTCGCCGATTTGGTGACTGGCATGCAACAAGTTTCGATCCGGAAGCTCACGGCAGTTGTAACCTTCAGTATCCAGCCGGTAGCCTTTCGTCTTTTCGGTGGCACTACAGTCCCGAAATGAATTCAACCGCTGGGCTGGCAAGAAGCCCAACCCGAAGCCACCCAAAGGAAGCCAGAACTCCCCTGGGAGCCGGAACCATGACACCGTCAACTTCAGCTCCTACAGGCTATTCGGCACCCTCGCCGGAGCCCGCGACCAAAGCATCGATGAAGCCAAAGAAGGCCCCCATCAACACTGAGGCACGGGCCCGAACCGGGAGACAACTGAGGTTACTGTTGGTGAAGATAGTCTTACATAAAGAAGAAGAGACGATAAGACCAGTAGCTAGTAATGGTACGTAGTTATTCTACGATATGAAACTCGCCATAGCATTTGCAAAGGCAACAGCAGTAGCGTTGAAATCATAACACTTTCTCAACAGGAGCCCCTCCCCCAACGCACACGACGCTGGCTTCTCGAGCCTTGACGACAAGGATAAACCCTACTCTAGGTGTCTGAATAATTACAAACACGTGCTTCGGGTTACTTTTCATCACTATACGAGTATTTATTTATAGTATAATCCGTATAATCTACACTGAAAAAGTGTAAAGTAGTTGTCAAGGCCCCGAAAACTATTTTCTAGGCGGCCTGGTGGACCAGTAGCCCAGGTCCAATGATTGAGTAAACTCTACACCCCAACCACACAAAACCGCACAAAAAACCTCTCAGAAAAAGTGGAGCATGCAAAGTGACCCTTAAAGATCTTAAGAAAATCACTGCCGAACCACAAGATTGGCCCTTGAACGAGTCTTTAAAGGAACCCTTATAGTACCCTTAAGGAGCCCTTCAAGGAATCCTTAATGGAGAGCCCTTGAAGGACCCAGAAGCGGTCCGTCGGAGGGTGCGGGCCTTGCAAAAAAAGATGCGTGAGATCGAGAGCCTCAGCAACAAAAGCTTAGGGTTTAGGGGTGTAGGGGTTTAAAGGGTTTAAAGGTTTAGGGCGCAGCTTTAGGATAAAGTGCCACTTGAAGGCTCATTGGCTTAGGGACTAGGTCACCCAGCGGGCCCTTTTTCACTGTTGTGGTCTCAGATTCCTTATCTACCAAAGAGGGAGCTCTTTTTGTGTTTAGGTTCTTGAGGATCCCAGAGGATGTTGTAGTTCGGGACCGGTACAAGTAGCGATGCGCGCTTATGCATTTGCGGCTCTTATAGCGCTATAGATCACTACCCGTGATCCCTCAGCTATGCCACTGGTTGGGGATTGGGGTTTGCGAGTTCAGGTCTAGAAAGGTTTATGGTGTGGGGGACGGTGTGGAGTATATGATTTGTATGATCTGATATATGCTATACCAGCCAAAAACCTGAAAAAAAAACAACTTGTTATTAAGTCCACGCATCACCGCTGTTGAAACATTGGTGGAGCAACTGCAATCAAGGATTCAAGTAGTTGTTGATAGATATGTAGCTGAATACAGCAGTTGCAGGTTTGCTAGGGCAGGCAGCAGCGGCATATGGGCATCTTGAATCAAAGTTGCTGCTGCATCTCAAACGCCATACTGCAAGCAGCTGCCTCCATTCTCCTACGAGTCGGTTTGGCATTTGTCTGGCAGTAGTCACTTGCACCCAATACTGGGCAACATTTTGCTCGAAAGCCCACTTCTAACCTGGATGATGCCCTGCCCGAAATCGAAATCCTTCGACTCGGTTTCTGAGATCTGGTGGTGTCCCTTACTTTAAACCCCGAATCCAAAGCTTGAAATTTGTCGAGTCGTTCCCAATTGTGTGAGTTCCGAGGAAGCTGAAGCAAATGCCAAGCGCATCACTGGATGTCTTGCAGACGCAGAAGATCGACACCGAGCCCGCCGCTAGCCACTCTGGGAGGTTTCGAGGAGGCCCGGAGGTTGAAACAGACCGTCTTAGGGAATATACCTTAGGGTTCCTTAAAGGGATCTATAAGGGTTCCTTTAAGGGCTCCTATAAAGGATCGTTAGGGTTCAGAGGACCCCAATATTCCTTAATTAAGGAGTATTCCCTAAACCCTAAACCCTAAACCCTAATCCTTAAATCATATGCGGGATCCTAGTTACTAGAATTCAAAGTATATTCAGGGAGAATAGTGTCTCTGGGAACCTCTGCACTGGAGCCCCCAGGTACAGCCCTAAACCCGGATACCTGAATCCCCTGCCACTCGTAAAGGCCCTCTCAGGGTTTAGGGTTTAGGGTTCAGGGTTTAGGGTTTAGGGTTTAGGGTTCAGGGTTTAGGGTTTAGGGTTTAGGGTTCAGGGTTTAGGGTTTAGGGTTTAGGGTTCAGGGTTTAGGGTTTAGGATTTTGACAGAGTGGGGTAATTCATGGCTCTGGCCGGGGACTTAAGCTGCCTGTGATAGTTCTGAGTCTGGAGCATCGCACAGTCTTCCCCAACATCAACCCCATGGGGGTGCGATTTCCGAGTTCAGGGTTCAATGCAGGTGACAATGTCGGAGAATACAACAGAGCTTTCCTTGATGTAGGGGCCCGGTTGAGAGTCCCCTTGAAGACCGCTTATAGAAGCCCTGTCAGGCACGATAAGAGACTTCCTCAAAGGATCCCTCAACTCCAAGCCCTAAACTTCTCTAAACAAAAAGCCTTATGGAACCTTTATAGATTCCTAGAAGGGACCCCCCCTAACGATCCCTAAACTCCCTAAACCCTAAACCCTAAATTCTAACCCTACTTCAAAAAAGGAAGCCAAAATCCCGCACTCTTGCCAAGGAGATCCAGGAAGAGCTCACCAAGCTAGAAGAGCCTTGGCCCTCTTTGGGGTTTAGGGGTTAGGGTGTAGCGTCTGGGGTTTAGGGCCTAAGTTTAGGGTTTAGGGGTTATTTAGGGGTTTAGGGTTTAGGGGTTTATCTAGGGCTTAGGGTACCTATAGCTTATAGGGGCATACTCTGCCCCTTTTTTAGCAAAAAGTATTTTTTCTGTGTAACCGATCCTAACGAAGAAGCTACGTAGATACACCAAAAGTCGTAGCAGGGGTATGACCCCATAGGTAGAGTTTGGAGTTCAGGGTTTAGGCCCTGTTGTAGGAGTGGAGAGGTTTTTTCTTACGCTTAGGGCTGCTATCGGGGCACTGTTCGGCTTAGTATCGGGGGGAGGGGGGGGGATATAGCAGGGTGACGAAGGGTAATGTTGAGGGTTTAGGGTTTCGGGTACTAGACGACCCTGATTTTTACCAAACGTTACTTTTTAGTTCCTCTAACCTGGACAGGTAAGGGTTGCATTGTCATATTAAGCTTGAGTAGGGGCTCATGGTTTCTTCTTAAAGGTTTGTAACGGGGGTAGTGTTCTTAGTGCTTTGCAAGGGGTCTGCCTTGTGTAATGAGCTCAGACGTTGCTGAAAGGAGTTTCATGGGGTTTTGAGGGTAAGTCTTGGCTTTTTCGCTGCACTTTGTGGATTTTGTAAGCCTCTTTGTGGTGTTTGGGGGGTGTGGTGCGAGTTGCGATCCTGAAAGCTGCGATTTTTAATGCCGTGGCAGTACCCTTGTCAAGCACGCATCTCACTTCAGTCAGCCATCATAGAATGTGATTTGCATGAAGGGTCAAGGTCGTTCTTGAAAGAAGCACGATCGATCCCACACTTCCGTTCCAGATGATAGGATCGGGACCCGATAAGTATCGAAGGCTTGACTTCCGTATTGCTATCCACCTGGGGGCATCGTGGATTAGTAGTACTATCTCATGACAGCCCTTGTTTATCTATTGTTTGGGGGTTTCAGATGTAAGAATGAAAGTAAAAGCCGATTTCATGATGGCACTATTCAACAGCCAAGGACCAGCTTGACCTCCTGGAGCGACCGCCGAAGCTGTGCCAGCACTTGTCTTCGACCGCATGTGTTGTTGTGGTTTGCTGTTTTGCTGTTTGCGTTTAGGGTTGGGGGGTTTAGGAGTTTCAGAGTTTCAGAGTCTTAAAGTTTTCAACATGGTGTGGTTACGGCCTTCAGCTGTGAAGATAGCTGGTCTTCCGGGCTATTCTGCGGGAGTCGGTTCCACTTTCACTGAACCCCAGAACCGATTGGGAGTTTCCGAAAAAATTAGGGGTACCTCCTTTTAGGGTCCTTATAATAAGGATCCTCCCATTTAGGGGACTATATGTGGGTCCCCTATTTTCGGAAACTCCCTAAACCCTAAACCCCAAAGCCTTTATAGAACCCTTATAGATCCCTTTAAGGAACCCTTTAAAGGAACCCTAGGGTCCCCTATTTTCGGAAACTCCCATCTCTTATAGCTCACAGAGTCGACACAAGTTAAGATTATCGTAGGGGACCGGCGCTGCTGGATTATTGAATCTAATCCCGGAAAGGCTTGACTTTACTCAAGTCCGCCTACAGCCTACTATTTGCGAGCTGAGTCGGTGTCTTTCGAACTCAGCGTCGACCATCTGTAGAAGGTCGGTATCTCTTCCTTGCGGGGCCAGGTACTCTTTAAGCCCTAAATCCTAAACCCCAACCCTAAACCCCAACCCGTAAACCCCTGAACCCTACACCAAGTTGAACCCGTGAGCGCCACATCTCCGAAGCCCTGGGTCCAACACCCAGAACCTTCACCAAGCCCAACGGCCGAAAACCAAGGGCAAATGACCAAAGCCCACTTCGAGGGACTGGGGTCTCGGGTTCTGCAAGGGCTCTTTAACGATGGTCTCCTTTGTTTATATAAAACCCAAGAGAATATTATAAATAGTATTTTTATTGTGGTTCTAAGGGGGGTATGGGATGCGTTCGGCCGACATGCAAAAAAGCCGGCCGACATGCAGGAATGGCCGTCCGAGGTGCAAAAACTTTGAGGTCGATGTTTGCGGTTGGCCGTCCGAGATGCAAAAACTCTGCGACCGATGTTTGCGGTTGGCCGTCCGAGATGCAAAAACTCTGCGGCCGATGTTTGCGGTTGG